>MU785440.1:30500-55894 GCA_026770625.1 Nicotiana glauca
AGGTGCCCACCTGGAGAACAAGGGAAGTACAATTCAAATTTTAACTGTTAATTTTAATATTTGATAACATGATGTGCCCAGTTACCCAAACTGGGGCAAAAATTTTCTTTGTTTATCTATTTTGTTGCAGTCAGGAGCCCACCTGGAGAATAAGGGAATACTTTTCAAGCGTCGCAATCAGGAGCCCACATGGAGAACAAGGGAATACTTTTCAAGCGTCAGCAGTCAAGAGCCCGCCTGGAGAATAGAGGCACACATTTCAAATTTCAGCAGTCAAGCATCACTCGGAGGAAGGACAAAACATCTCCAATCACAATACAAGGCAACAACGATAGAATCCCATCGGAAGAATACAAGTCCAAGACAACACAAGAGCAAGTTTGAATACATAGATAGGACCTTTGTAATTCATAGATCATAGCTTAGGCTAGCTTTTTTTTTACTTTGACACGGTGTAATAAGGAGGTCAGCAAGTAGTAGTAGCAGTAACAACAGTGAAATCACAACTCCTGGTAGTCCCAGCTACCAAACCTTCCCGAACTACACTAACCTGATTCCTGTTTAGCCCAGGATATGTAGGCAGCCTCCGAAGCAGGGTGCGGTCAAAACTTTTCAAAAATGCTTCACACGGAATATTCGAACGAGCAAAAATTGCTTATATTTGCTCACTTATCTTTGCCCGAAAACCTTACATGTTTCCGAGCAAAGAGTGGCAGCTGTGAGCACATGATTTTTGCCCTATATATATATGAATTATTCCCAAAATTAGAACAAAACAGTTTCTTTATTATTTTATAATTTTGTGAACTTTGTGGCATTTTCTAGTAATTGTTGTATTTTACTGGTGCATTTTAAATCATATGAAAATAAAAAATACATGTGGCATTTGTGTGGGATCTAATTTCATATTTTTAGTATTAGTTGGTAGTTTAAAATTGTTTACATATAAAGAAAATGACAAAAAATAACTTTGTGCACTTTTATTTTTAATTTGTGGAATTTATTTTAATTTTAGTTTAAAAGTAAAAATTAGGTAATTTTGGAAGATTAAATAATAATTTTAGTGTTAATTTGGTCTATGATTTTCTATTTGTCATTTTAAAAAAATAAAAAAGGATATATAAATGCAAAATGAAAAAAAAAAGGGGAAAACAAATTGAAAAGGAAAAACAAAAACCAAAAATACAAAAAAGGGATGGGGCTGTCCATATGGATGGATGAATTGGGCCAATTGCACAAGCCCAAAATGGAATATAACACACAAATAACCCTGAGCCCAGTCCACCCCACCCGGTCTGGTCCCCAGTTGAAACGACGCCGTTTAGGCAAGGGCCAATCCTGACCCTTCATCTTCCTCAATCTAATGGCCACAGTTGGACGTTACATTACAATAATAATGTCTGAAAATCTAATTCAAATCCCAGACAAAACCTTCACCCTCCTCGTACCCTCTCCCATTCCCTATAACGCCGGCGACCACCCTAACCCACTGTCACCCCACCACACCTCCGCCGTCCGCCAGCGGCGGCGAAGCTCCAAATCACCCCAAAATTTCACCACTGAATCCTCATCCCCGCCTCGTTCCAAATCTGTACATCTCGTTCTTCAAATCTTAGCCATTTGTTTCTAATTTCAGATCAAAATTTCGGACAAAACGCCACTTACGCTAATGACCACCAGAAAAATACCACGGATTTCCCATGAACCCCTCTTTCCAACCCCCACAATGTTGTCCTTCGAATCTTGCCCGAAATCGTCGAATCTTTAATTGAAGGTTTCCGGCCATGACACGGCTTTGTCCAAAATTCCCCAAATTCACGTCATAGGTTAGCCTTGACTCCCTTATCCACAATCTACCATCAATTCCCCTCAAAAACTCTTTGAACCTCTCTAATAGTTGAAACCCTAGAGCCGCCGCCTTAAAATACCCATAGCATTTGGCGGCGGCGCCGCCTTAGTTTATCCTCAGAATAACACCTTGGATTCCCTGGCATGTCCACGCGCTAAACCCTAAGTCCGTGTGCCTCGACTCTGGCCAGTGGTGTTCGATTTTTAAATTAAAGGTTCAAGTCCTAAAGCTCCTGACCAGGTTTGCATGCAAGTCAGTCCACCATGTTCCTCCGAGGTCCTGGGTTTTCGTTTGACATATTCTTTGCAAGTTTGACTCAGTGAGTTTTCTTTCCTGTTAATTTCTTTCTTTCTGTCTCGTTTCTGTATCAAGTTATCTGTGTTCATGATTTTGGGTTTTGGGGCTTAATCTTGCATTCTCTTGGAAATTTGTTCACCCTAGTATAGGTTAAGCATGTTTGATTAGTTTAGGATTAGTCTTAATTCCATTTTGATTCATGTTTTGTTCTTTTCCTAGTTTAGTTTCGTTCATGCTTTTATAATTCATTCTGTGTTAATTCATGATTGAGTGCTTCTCATTTTGTTACGAGTTTAAGTAATTAATTAGGGTTTCTGTTTGCATCTTTGACGTCAATTCTATGTTCTGATATGTATTTGTTTGGATTGACTGATTAGTTTAAATTTTGTTTAGTATACTAGTTTCGTATTGATGAGGTGGTCAAAGTGATTAGCTATTCTGATTGTTGATAGTAGTGGGTAATTTTAACTTCAGGAATTAGTTTTGATTTGAGATTTGAGTTTGAACCTGGTTCTAGATAATTGAGTTGCTGAATGATTAGTTAACCATGGTTAATCAACAAGGTTGGAGTTTGAATTAGTAGTTTCAGCCTAGTCAAAGGGTAATTTGGGCATTGAAAATAGCCTAGTTTGTTAGAGTTGGTAGTTTTAGAACCCAATCAAGGGTAGTTTAGGTTTTTCATATCTAAAAGAACATCCTAGAACCTTCTAGATAGGGGTACCAGTAGAAGTTCAATAATTTTAGTAGTGGTGACTTGAGCAACAAGTCAGGAAATGAGGGGTAAAACTAAAAAATTAAAAAGGGACTATGGGGGTAAATGCAAATCTGAAGTTTTTCTCTACTTTGCCTATAAAAGGCAGTCATTTCTGCCTTGGGCAGAGGTTTTTGGCTGCCTAAAACTTCCCCCCACAAATATTCTTCAAGTTTCACAAGTCTGAAATTTGAATTTCAAATCCAAACTCTTTAGATCTTAATCCTTTCAAAAATACAAAAAAAAGGGCAGTAGGAAATCAGAAATTACTGTTGCATTAGTTTACATTAGGCCAACCTCGAATTCCAGTTGTTGAGTTGCATCTTCTATTTTGATTTCTGGTTGTGAAGATTTGAGAAGTTTAGTGGGTTTATCTTCGAGTTCATCTGGTGTCATTCAGTGCTTTGGTTGATTTTTACTTGATCTGGTGTTAAATCTGGGTTGAAATTGGTTTTGTTGCTGATTAGAGTCTAATTTGTTGCTGCTGTTTGGTATCATATTGCTGACCTTTCCTTCTCTTCATTTTCCAATCCCAGGTACACACTCGACTTCACATTGATGTAGCCTCAAATTGGAATGAATTGAAATCGTATTCCAGATCTGTGCTCATGTGGATGCCTATAGTTGTAGCCAGTCCAAATTAATCTAGCTTAGTTTGTGTGTTCGCATTATATCATGAACTGTTTAATTAGGATTACTTCTAATGATTTGAATTGTTCAATTTGTATCAGACCGTTGGCATTCATTAAGCTAGTGTAGTTTCATTTGAAAATTAGTCAACAACACCAAAAATATTTAAAACACTGATGCTAATTCTCCATATATGGTTGACAACTGCCGAAACATGAAATGATCTGCATGTGCTAATTTACAGGTTGAAAATGGAATCTGATTTGGGTTGTTCGTACGTGTAAAATCAAGTTTTGAACGTTTAGCACGCGTTTAAATTGTTGTAAATGTCAAAGTGGCAAATTGACTCGCTTCAGTTCTTCAGGAACAATCATATAGAGCTATAACATAGAAGTCAAGGAAAATACTTAAGTAATTTGAGTACTAGATTGCTTGTCAGTTGGAATTATGATTATAGGCTGTTTACATCGAACATGGAATCTGAAATCAGTTGTTTCTTAATTCATGCTCGTTATTGCACATATTGATCCATCGTTTGGTGTGCGACGTTTAGTTTCAGCTTATTGTTCAAAAGCCATCAAATTAATTTTACTTGCTAGTTAATTTTAGTAATAAGATCAGCAGACTCTTGTTCATAAGGCTTCCTTTAGGGCAGAGTTTCAAGGCCCAAAAATGCTGGGAATTGCGCACTGCAAAGCCCAAAGAGCGCTGGACGTTAAAAATCTTGGGCTGACCTTTAAGGCCCCAAAAATTGCTATAAGCCAAAACTGTTTAAATTATATTAGGAATATAGGGAATTAATTCGCAAATGTAAATTTGGGTTTCAAATTAGGTGGCAGATTCAAATTAAAAGGGTCATCCCTTTTGTTTGAATTCGGACTTGAATTTGAGGCGTTATAAATATAAATTAATTAGTCCCTTTTGAGACAAATAATAAATAGAAAATCGTAGTTGCGTTAGGTTGGCTTTTAATAAAACTGAGATGAGCCTCGCCAAACAAAACCCATAAATTGCGGGGCCCTCGTCAATTGTCTATATAAAAATGCTTAGAATTTGGGGCGTGTCGTTTAGTGAATTTCATGGTCTCCCACAAAGATAACAACCCGCTAGTCGTTCTAGGCACATTTTTAATAATCTTACCTTCTTAAATACGGGTGTGCATTTCATGCAACCCAAATCCAAATCCAAAAACGTTGAATAAGAATGTGTCGAGGATCCAGGTGCATTTCATGTGACGTGATCCGAAAATACATTCTTAAACGACGTTCACTTTCTTAATAATTGACTAAAAGTGGTAAATAATCCTAAAATTGCACTATAGGTTTTAACATGTACAAAAGTCAAATCTTAGCCAAATATAGCAGTTGAGCGACCGTGCTAGAACCATGGAACTCGGGAGTGCCTAACACCTTCTCTCGGGTTAACAGAATTCCTTACCCGGATTTCTAGTTCGCGACTGTTAAACAGAGTCAAACCCTTTCCTCGATTCGGGATTCAAACCGGTGACTTGGGACACCATAAATCTCCCAAGTGGCGACTCTGAATCTCTTAATAAACGAATCCCGTTTTGATTGTCCTTTCATTGGAAAAACTCTTTTTATTATACCCTTCACAGGGTGTAGTAGCGAAAATGGAGGTGTGACAGCCATAAGGGTGTAAATTCGAGCGAGGTCAAATTGTAATCCGTTGTGAATTCGAGCGAAGTCGAACTTCCCTTTTAGCCGATGTCCAAAAGGGTATGAATTCGAGTGAGGTCGAATTATAACCCGTTATGAGATCGAAAGAAGTCAAACTTTCATTTCACATGGCGACGACTGATGGCCAAAAGGGTGTGAATTCGAGCGAGGTTGAATTATAACCCATTGTGAGTTCGAATAAAGTCGGACTTTCCTTTAACTTGGCGACGGCCGATGACCATAAGGGTGTAAATTTGAGCGAGGTCGAATTATAACCTATTGTGAGTTCAAATAAAGTCAAACTTTCCTTCATTTGGAGACGGTCAATGGCCATAAGGGTGTGAATTCAAGCGAGATCAAATTATAACCCGTTGTGAGTTCGAATGAAGTCGAACTTTCCTTCACTTGGCGATGGCCGATGGCCATAAGGGTGTGAATTCAGCGAGGTCGAATTATAACCCGCTGTGAGTTCGAATGAAGTCGAACTTTCCTTCACTTGGCGACGGCCGATGGCCATAAGGGTGTGAATTCGAGCGTCGTCGAATTATAACCCGTTGCGAGTTCGAATGAAGTCGAACTTTCATTCACTTGGAGATGTACGGGTTTGGTGGGATGGTGAGATTTGCATGTTGCATTACTTTTATTGGAGAACATTACTCGCTGTTGCATTGTTTTATGCGTGCATCGGGGTGAATCCCGGTTTGTTTAATTTTGCTTTCATTGGAGAGTGATGTGCGTCGGGATAAGTCTCGATTTGTTTAATTTTGCTTTCATTGGAGAGTGTTGTGCGTGGTTGCATAGTTTGTATGTGTCGGTGGAGTCCCATTTTGTCTAGTACATTCATTGCTCGGCCTGGAGAGGCCGTTGACAGGACGAGTGATGAACTTATTGCTTGGGCTACTGGGCTCCCTGGGATTTCATCCATTCTAACGACGTTTGCATGTGATTCGTAATATTTAGTTGGCTGAATCGGCATAGGATTGCCATGGCGAGTATACGTGCGAGCTTTTCGAGTTCATGTTCTGCCTGTGTTGGAGAGGCTATACGTTCCATGGGCTTACTACTCATAATTTGCGTAATGTAAGAATAAAGAAAGAAAAGAAGGAATGACATTACCAGTTGCAGGTTCTATCTTTTTTTATCTAAGAAAGATGATACCAAAGATTTACCGCCTAGATCCGAAACTTCTCTTGTTTTTCTCCTGTAGCCTTCTCCGGTTCTTCTGCCTCTTTTTCATGAAGAAGAGAGAGTTCCCTTTTCTTGTTATCTTCCCCCTATATATATAGTAAATATTCCCTTTTATCCAACGGTTCTTAGCTGGAATACCTGAATCTGTTGATTGTACGTTGGGTCATTTTTCTTAAATGTCACGACATATGCTTCGCCGTACAAGCTTTTTGATAGTTCAATCCCGACAGCGGCCGAGATGCTCGTTATGATGTCTTATGAATACGACCATGACTTAGTCGACATCTCGCCATTCCTTTTAATGCTGATCCACGTGTGGTCAGATTTCGACCTATACAACTTTTCTCTAACTTTTTTAAACACTAGAAAAAGGTGCAATTGTATATAAGCCCTCCAAATAACTTTTTTTTTCTCTAACATGTGACAATATTTCTTTGTAAAGAAGGAAAATTCAAAATTTTATTTTTCCTCTATCCATTTCTCATTCACACTATTTTTGAGCAAAAACCAACCTTTTTTTCTCCAATCTGCTTCATCGAATAGGCTTTCTCAGGTGCATTATGCATACCATAAAGAGAGTATATGAATATGTCTTGAATATGCATTCACGTCATCGTCTCCTCCATATCTATTTGCTCCGCTTTTGATCGTCGTCGTTAGAACCAACATAAAAAGAAAACGGATCAATGATTTAAATTCTATGAATTTAACTTTTAAAACTTTTAGCATTAAACACATTATATTCAGATAAACTCAGATGAACGATTACCGAGTAGTAACCGAAGAAGAAATGCATAACCATGTAAGTTTTGATTTGCTAAAATGTCTGCTCTTTGCACTTAGTAGATAGTACCGCTCGTAATCTCCACATTTTTCTCTCTGCATGAAAATTATGATTCTACTCTCTAAAACCCTACGTTATTGTCCTGGGGTTTAGCCAACTTAAAAAGCGGAAGGTACACAAATAACCCTTTTTTAGGCCAGTGTTTATATTTTGTCTATCTTTGTAATCCTTTTTATGTATCAAATATGATTCAGGTGTTACATAATTGGAAAATGGAGATTTGGAGCTACTGTTATTTTCTATTTTATTTTAATTATACTTGGGCAATAGCAATTTGAGCTAGTGTTTGCTGACAACTTTAGACTAATATTTATTTATTTTCTATAAGTAGTTTAATTTCTAGATTATGGTCTAAAATTTCCAATTAATTTGTGCTAAACCTTCAAATTTCGCTATAATATTTTTTTGTCATAGATCGCTCAAACACAAGTCTCAACCCAGCGCCAATTTCCCTCTTTTTAGGGATTTGAAAAACAAACCCAAACCATCTTCTTCTCCTCTCATTATTCTTTACTCTCTTTGAACTGCTTCAATTCTCCATTAGCCGAAAATATAGGCTGAGAAGTGTCCCATTTGGTGGCCGCCGGCGAAACTGTTCAAAAAAAGGGTCAGAAAATTTTATTTCTGAATATCTAAGTGTACTTGCATATGCTGTCTCGTGCATATTTGAATGTTATAGAAAAATTTTGGTCGCTAATTAAACCCTACTTTTATGGATTCAATTAATGATTCATTTAGTTGTTTGCTTCCACTGATAGGTGTTTGTTTACTGGCGTCATATACTGATATACAATGGCAATTATTTTCTAATTTTGTATTTATCTCATTTACTCCATCCGTTTCAATCTACGTGAGTAAGTTTGACTCAGCATAAATTTTAAGAAAAAAAAGAACTAGAGATTTTTGAAACTTGTGGTTAGAAATCTTAGAGGGTAAAAGCTTTTGCGGGGACTTCAATTTGTATGGCTATAAAAGCTTCTCACTAAGTGAAAATTGTATAAAATGAAAAGTGCTAAACTGTTTCCAAATATGGAAATGCGTCATTCTTTGTGAAATGGACTAATAAGTGAAGCGTGTCATATAAATTGAAACGAAGGGAGTATCTATTTGCCTTAGATGTCGTGTTTGAAATTTAGAACTGTTACTACACCAAAAGTGAAATTCATGCCAAACTCTGTTTACAGAATTTGTGATAATATGACGGAACTGCAAGATGTGGCTGATTGGTCGGACCTTCAACATGATCTGCTGGTTCTAGTAGTTAGACGTTTAAATTTGATTGAAGACTACCTTAATTTCGGCATGGTCTGCAAATCGTGGCACTCTGTGGCCACCAAGGCCAATTTTAACAGTGACTTACCTAGGATTCCGTGGCTGATGTTAGCTGAGGAGGAGGATGATAACACATGTAGAAAATTCTTCAGTCTCTATAATGGCATGATTTTGAAGAAGCGGATTCCGGGAGCCAGTGGAAAACGATGTGTGGAGTCTATGGGATGGCTTATCACAGTTGGAAAAGACGAGGGTGAAATCAGTCTGTTACATCCCTTCTCTGGTGTTCAGATCGAATTGCCCCATCAAAATACAACTGAAGATTATTATGAACTCAACTACACTGATGAACCATGGAGCTTTATCAGGAAAGCAGTTCTCTCAGCTAATCCTTCTCAGACATCTGAATATGTTCTCATGGTCATTGAGGGACCCAATCGATTCCTCAGTTTTTGGAGACCAGGAGATTTACTATGGACCAGGATTAGGAAGGGAATCTCTTTCCAACATTTTAGTGATGTGGTATATTTTGATGGCCTCTTTTACACGGTTGCTTATGGCGGCTGTGTCTATGTTTGTGATGTTGCTGGCTCTGGACCTGCTAAAACTCATTTCGTAGCAAAGTTACCACAGGATCCAGATGCGGAGTGTTACATCCTAGAATCATTAGGATCATTATTTGTGTTTACGCTATATTATGTAATAAAGAGAGTCGAGGATGCTCGTGAGATTCCATTGACGCCCATCTATACCACAGATAGTGTGAAGTGGACATATCGGACAACAAATATTCAAGTTTTCCAGGTAGATTTAGTTGTTGGCAAAATGATTGAGACCAGGGATTTAGGGGACAGAGCTTTTTTCCTAGGCGCTAATGCTTCTCTTTCGGTCCAAGCTTCTCAATTTCCAGGAATCAAGCGCAATCATATTTATTTTACACATAATTGTTTGATTGAGCACACTGAGTTTGATGAAGGACGCGGCTCGGACATGGGTGTGTTCAACTTAGCAGATGGAAGTTTCCAGCCGCATTATGAGGGTATTTCCCTCAGTCGTGTTTGTCCGCCACTTTGGGTCACACCAACTCTGCGTTGAGTGAGTCACCTTTCTTTATTTACTCTATTTATTATGCATTATGTTTAATTATTTTACCTCGAAAGTCGAGTTCTTTTAAAACATTTAAACGTGCCATTTACCTTCAGACTTGATTGATTTATCTTTCTTATTATCCATATAATTGGACAAGGTACTCCCGTTAGTTGTTATACTTGCTTCATGGTATGTTGTGTTGGAATGCATTACAGCCTCGAAAACTCTTTCCATATCAGTATTGTCCTTGTTCTCAAGTTTCCTACCGGAAACCGTTCATGATCTAATAATACTGATGTGCAATCACCAGGCAATTTGCAATTGATATGCTAACTGAAACACAAAAGTAGGAGATGTAACCATCTTCTGGCTCTCTATAGAACAGAAAGAGGGTGTAAGATGCTTCTATTACTCTGCTTCAATAAAGGTGTTTCGAAGTTATTTTTTAAGGGCTTAAGTCCAAGTGGGAATTGATTTATTACAAGGTAAAATGAGTTTCATACAAAGAATAAATATATGATGGAGATGCTTGAACGGACTGCCATTCTGCTTGTACTAGTTTAATTGTTAGCTTCTCTTGCTTGGAACAGTGGAAGCAACAAGGCAATGTTTGAGGTTCTTCATTTTGATGTTTCTGTTGCGTCCTCTTCTTGAACCATCCTTTGAAATCACCTAACTCTTAATCCTTGTGGCCGATGTTACATCAACTTTGACCTGGATCATGCTTTGAAATTAACAAACTCTTAATCCTACTGACCGATGTTACCTCAACTTTGACCTTGTACGCACTACCATGTCTTCCTTTCTCAACCAATTCAGCTGGAGCTTAAATTAAAATCTCTAACTCCCAGTTTCTTTTTGCACCAAAGGATATGAAAAGGTTGATGAGGCCATTGCGCTTTCGGGATGTTATTGAATAGTTCAGCTGGACTCACTAACAGAGGAATGGTCTTGTTTTGAAAGTGAATGTTTTGTGCATTTTCTGCTTATACTCTTTATTTTAAACGCTGAATCTCTTTTCTCCCTCTTGCTCTTAAAAAGCATTTATGCAAGTTGAATTATGATAATTGACCCAACAATAGCACCAGATAAGATAGAAACTGAAGGGGGGGTGGCACTGTGGCAGCAGAGGAATGTGTCTTGCCAATGGCCCTCACATAATCCTGGATTACCTGGAAAACGAAGTAAAACTGATATTGCCAGGAACTGAATACTAAAATTAGTGTAAGTGACATTGAATTCTGCTCCGGTCTTTCTCATCCAAAAAGATTAGGTACATAAAATACTTTGATTTGTTCCTGTATGCTAACCAGAAAAGAACAGGCTAATAAATGTTTATGTAAATATAATTAGTATAAATCTGGTTTATCTTATCTTGTTGCGTTTGGAACAAGTATTTTCCGTCAGCTAGAAGGAAGACACATCTAGGAGCATTTTTGTGTGTCAGATAAATGTGATAAAGACACCAAATATGCTCATGTCAATGGTGTTGAATAACTCATTCCGTATTTGGTTAACTATGTAAATAGTTAGGTTGCTTTCATGTGTCTTATCGGCAATTTTGCATGTTTAACTCCCCATGAACAAGAAAAGTTTGGATACTGGCATTTCTTAAATCTTAACTGTAATTTGAGTTAATCCGTGGAATCTGAAATCTTAAAGTTCAAAGTAGCACTCTTTCGAATAGGATTTGAGAAGGTGACCGAGCCGGCAAATTGAGATTAGTTGTCGCCTATGGTGGTACAACTATCTAAACAAATATTAGATGAAGGAGATGCAGAACTAGAACCACTTCTCGTTGCACTGGTTTAAATGGTATCTAAATGGATATTGGATGAAGGAGATCCTCTTTTTCCCTTGTCTCTTACTATTACTGTTTAACGGGCATGTCCCATTTATTTTAGATATAGCTTTTGATCATCCATGTTTCCTTTACCGACATCCTTTGATTCATCAAAGCCAATTACATCTTCTGATGTTCAGAAGATCTTTAAGAATCTTAGCGTAGGCGTGTAACTTAAGTTCTTTTGGATGTTCAAGGGTTTAGCTTTGCAGCTAAACATCTGGTATTTTAACTACTCTATGTACAAGGAAACAACCTCTCTGCCTTCTTGAAGGTAGGGGTAAGGACTGCGTATATATTACCCTCCCCAAACCCCACTTGTGGGATTACACTGGGTTTTTTTTTTTTTTTTTTTTTTTTTTTTTTTTTTTTTTTTTTTTTTTTTTTTTTTTTTTTTTTTTTTTTTTTTTTTTTTTTTTTTTTTTTTTTTTTTGTTGTTGTATGGACAAGTAGAATTGTTAATGTTACTTTTCTACTATCTAACTCTAGCTTATAGTAGTATGTTATATGGTTAGACAATGCTACCATGTGACTATTATGCTGAAAGAATTCACTTGAGCAATGGAAATTGCTGTAAAATATTTCTGCTAGATCGCAATTTCACATTCTTCTTCCTTCCCCTTTACAAGGTCCCTATTCTAGCTTCAAGAAAGGGAGCTTCTTGTAGTAGTTTGTACAATTCGGTATTGCATAGCGCTGCTGTTTATACATTGATGCTGCCCCTTTTCAGTTTGTCCTTGAGCCGAGGGTCCTCGGAAACAACCTCTCTACCTCTACGAGGTTGGGGTAAGGTCTGCGTACACACTACCCTTCCCAAATCCCACTTGTGTGAGTATACTGGGTATGTTGTTGTTTGTTGTAGTATTGCTTAACGCACAGGGGCAAGCCAGAGTAGTAACAATAGTATAATTCATGAAAGATTCTGACACTGAAATGCAGTATAAAGTTAAGAGGTCTCTTTGGAATGCCGCTTTAATATTGAAAGAATAAGAGATTTAGTAGATGAATTTAGCTTCAACTTTTTTTTATGTTTGATGATTTTTGTGCAGAAAACAATTCAAGGAGTAGCCGATCACAAGTCATGCAAATCAAGAAGGAAATGCGTAGATTGTGACATACTGAATGTGGCCCGGTATGTAAATGATTTAACTTCTCACTATCTGTTTAAGCCTTGAGGCTAGAACCAGTGGTGTACACAGGATATTTCATAAACGATGCTACAATTTGAACAAGTGGACTAGTGAACAATTACTATAATGATATGGTGTCAATTTTATATTCATCCTCAATATTTTTATTTTTCTTATACATACCTAGTAAAAAATTTTAGCGAAATAGTGTCTCGTGACACCCCATGCAACAAGGTGCACACGCCCCTTGCTAGAATTATCTAATACATGTACGGTGGATAGAATTGCTTGATACTAGTGTTGATAAAAAATAGCCAGTATCGATAGAATAATTGAGGTGTCCCCAAGCTTGCTCGGACATCAAAAGGAGTCAATGGAAGTAGACACATCAACATGCGCAGAGGAATGAGACGAGTGTTATTAACCACTCCATGGCATGACACCTTTTGCTCATCCATTCCGTCCGTCTAGACACGACGCCCTTTCTCATTATATCATTTACCGTGCTTTTTTTCCTCCTGGCTATTCACGCATGAAGATCGTTGTATTATGCTCGACTTCGATTGCCAGTGATATAATAGGTAGAAGTACATTATGGTAGGATCAGTCACCCGGACAAACAACCCTCCAAGAAAAATTGATTAAGAAAGAAAAGATATTGGACGTGTTATAGTAGACATTAAAATGGTTAGACAACTGCATCAAAGACAATTATTATTGAGTAAAATTGTTAATATGTTGAATAATTGATCCCAACTAGTGGGGGCAAGATTAGGTTTATAATTAGGTTCTTTTATTACAAGTGAAAGGTAGCTGTGTTGGCTCCAACAAGTCAAAAGGGTCTTCTCAAAAGATTTCCACAACCAGTCACTCTTCATCTTCTCACCTAAACTTTGTGGACTGTCTAGTGATGATTATTCTCCATTTTGATATTTTTTTTATTAAAATAGAGCGGGATGGTGTCTGGATCAGCTTAAACATACTAAAACTAATTTCATCGCTACCTATTATCTCCTATCAACATAAATATCGAATAACCCACCCTATAAGACTTGGAAATTTGGGAAGAAATCAACGAGTATTTTATGCTTCCCTCCCCCTCGCAATTTAAATATAAAAATCCATGATTTTCATTTACGTACTATATTGACCACTATGCTACATCCATGAATGTTGATTTTTTTTTTATAATTAAAATAGAACAGGGTGGTATTTGGATCAGCTTACACATACTTAAACTAATTTCATCTCTCTTTTCCTTTGGTAAAGAGGAATTTCAAATTTAATACCTATTATCTCCTATCAACTATCGAATAACTCTACCCTATAAGACTTGGATATTTGGGAAGAAATCAACCAGTATTATTTTGCTCCCCTCACTCCCACAATTTAAATATAAATTTATGACTTTCACTCACTCCATTGATTACTACTCGCTAGTGTCACGTTTAAAAGAGAAATAAACCCCCCTTTTCTCAATCTCAAGATTATGTCCCGTTAAAACAAAAACGACAAAAGATTTTTAACGAAATCACGTAATTATTTAATCTAAATTATTTTAAAAGGCATTAAATTCCCGACAAGCATAGTTTCATATTTCAATGATTGTTCAAATCCATGACGCTAGACCGGCGTCATGATTATGTCAATTGCGAAAAATTAATATTCATTCCTTTAGAGATTAATTAACAAAATGATTTTAGATAATCTAATTTAATTTGCATGCCCCATCAATACGTTAACCTTTACATGCTTATCCATATTTTGCCATGACTCCATACAATAATTTAAACCCATACAATACATGCAGAAGTTAGGATGATATCATAGATGCTCGTTTTAGAAAAAAATAAGACATTACGGGAAGAACGTGACCCCAAAAAAAAAAATGCGCTAAGCTCCTGCTATAAACGGGTCCTGGACTGGTAGGATAACATGACTATTGTATGCATCTTATCATACATTATTTTGTGAGAAATCATTTTTACGATTTGAACCTTAGATCTTCCGAACACACGATAGTTAACTCTTACTGTTGCGTTAAGGCTCTCCGTCTAACAAAAAAATATCCGGAATAAAAGTTAAAAGTTACTTGTATCTAAGTATCTATATGATATATATTTAGATGGTACTAGCAGTAATCTTACGTAAAAGTTATACTCCTATCATATAAGAAGATTGTTAATAGACGTTCATTTAAGTATTTACTTTGTGTTCATGACCCACTAAGTTCGTCATTATATGTAATCATTGATTTTCTTATTCATTAAAAGGAATTTTAAAGTTAATTACTATATGTAGCCAATAGAAGTTGGGAATGTAAAGGAAATTGGGATGCACAAGTAGTAACTTTTGGGCGTGACTTACTGATCAATAAAGTAGGTTGAGAATCGTGAGATTTCAGGTTTAACTTCCAGCAAAGGCAAAAATATTAGGTGATTTCTTCTCATGTATTGCTGAACCGATTATCGGTACATGTCGGTACCTATACCGGTAAAAGATAGTAGATGCTCATATTACTAATCGAGGTGCACACAAACTGGTCCGTACGCCCCCTTCATGAGAAGACAAAGACATTTAAAGACCTGCGTTTACCTACTTGAACATGACATAAATGTAAAATAATTTTGGTAGATCTGCAGCTATTAAATAAATAAATTAACTCACTCACAAACCAGAAATATGCCTTTCATCAAAACGTTCACATTATATTAAGTTCAAAAGTCTTAAGCAGCAGCAGCAGTACTTTGGAACCATTGGTGCATCTTAAATTAAATGTGACTGCAAACCAACTCTCTTGTTCTGAATTTAATAACTACCATACAAATTGAAGAATTATACTCCTAATGTTTTAGTATTTTTCAGGTCATATAGTAAGGGCGGGGCAGCCCGGTGCACTAAACCCCGCACTATGCGCGGGATCCGGGGAAGGGCCGGACCACTAGGGTCTATTGTACGCAGCCTTACCCTGCATTTCTGCAATAAGCTATTTTCACGGCTCGAACCCGTGACCTCCTGGTCACATGACAGTAACTTTACTAGTTACGCCAAGGCTATCCCTTCTCAGGCCATATGGTAAGACTTTTGTAATAAACGTCTGGTCCTCTTGAAATGTTTCATAGGACTTATTAGTCCTCACTTGTCAAACCATTTGAAATAATTTGTTCTTTGTTTAGCCTCTCATTTATTCTGGTTCCAAGTAGAAAATATTACAAGGAGTCAATTAATCCAAAAAAAAAAAAACTTTGAGTGCTGACTTTGTTGGATTAACTTAGTGGGCGTTTGGATACAAGAACTGTAAAATCTCGGGAAAAAATAATTTTTTTTTCAAGTGAAAATAGTATTTAAAAATAAGAGTTGCGTTTGGACATGAATATAATTTTGGGTTTTAATTTTTGTGATCGTAAGTGATCAGAAGTAAAAATTTTGAAAAATAACTTTTTAAAGTTTTTCAAAATTTATCTTCAAGTGAAAATCGAAAATTTCATGGCTGAACACTAATTTCGAATTCTTTTTCTTTGAAAAAGGAATTTTTCTTATGCCCAAACGAGCCCTTAGAATAGTAAAAGGTGAGATAAATTACCTTCCTTATGCCCCTGGTGTTAAATTCACGAGTTTAACTTTTATACACGAATACTAGTATGTGAAAAAATATATATATTATCAGGTAATCTAAACATGTACCTATCTGTAATAAGTGAAGTAGTAATCCAGAAAATAAGATTGGCAATCTGCTACCACAAGTTGAATTTTTGGCCTATGTAGCCTCTCTTATTTTTTGAAGTGTTAGCTAATTTAAGAATTATCTTTCACTTTTACTGGTCTGATTTACTTTTTTTTTACCTAGTCTATAATGATTATAACTAAATCATAGCCTTGAGTAGCGCAAAAAAGCCACATCATGTGCCTATATATTACATTGGACCACCAGCTAGCAGCTAATTAACAAAGTCACAACGTCCATAAATAGACAGTAAAATGGATCAGTCAATTTGCGTAAATTAAAAGTAATAAATCAAAGGAATGTAGTAATGTTTAAAAATTACAAGATGAAAGAAAGGCAGTTCAGTGCACGAAATATTCGTTCTTTACACGGGGTTTAGTGACAGTAGCGGAGCCAGGATTTTCATCAAGAGGGATTAAAATATAAAAAAATTAACTCATCAATAAGTCAATGGGTGTCAATATATAGTATATATACATATTTTTAAAAATATTACCCATGTACACACTATAATTTTCCGACGAAAGGATGACGACACTCCTTGGGTTCATGTGATTCCACCACTGCCTAGGGAAGGGTCGCACCTTAAGAAATATAGTGTAGGCAGTCTACCTTGATATAAATGGCCATAGCCGATTCTACGACTCCTATAGTTGGTATATAGATCATATGGAGACAAGGCAAAGAAAAACTAAGGAAAAATCAAGTAACATTTTTAAAGGGCTACTTAGCAAAATATTGACTCTTTAGAGATCCCTAGAACCAGACACACAAAAATTTAAGACAAGAGAAAAGAATCAGTCAGCAAATTAAGTCATGAAATTAATCCACGTACAAGAATGTTACATCTGTCCATGCATAATAAAGAAAGAATTAAATGGTATTTTCCTAACTATATTTTGTCACCTTGTATTAAAATTCTTAGAGAATATGGTATGGTCATAATATCTATTCTCTATGGTTTGATCTTTTGATTCTTTTGCCTAACACTTCCAAATGGACTTTCACCTTTTGACCATTTTAAAGCAGGAAATTAGGAAACAGAAACAGAAATCTTCACTTTATGGAAATTCATATAGTATATAGTTATTTAAGTTTGTATAATATTACATATCTTCTTGGGATGAAATGGTCAAAAGCTGAAGTTAAAAAATGTTTTCTTAAAAGAAAAAGGTCACAGAGCCAGTTTACTTTGTAAAAGCTTCCTATCAAAGGACATTCCCATGCACGAATCATCTCTTATTCGCACAGAATTTAGGGAAGGACTGCATCCTAAGAGAATGTAGCGTAATTAGCTTACCCTGATGCAAGTATCAGCAGTTGATTTCACGGTTCGAACCTGTAATTTATAGATCACACAACAACAATTTTTACCGTTCCTATAGAACAACAACAACAACCCAGTATAATCCCACTTAGTGAGGTCTGGAGAGGGTAGTGTGTACGCAGACCTTACCACTACCCTGGGGTAGAGAGGCTGTTTTCAAATAGACCATCGACATACTTCCTTCCAAGAACTTCCCACCTTGCTCTTGGGTAGACTCGAACTCACAACCTCTTGGTTGGAAGTGAAGGTTGCTTGCCGTTCCTGTAGACAACTTTGTAAAAGCTTTCAATAGAACTTTTTTTGTTTTATAAGTCACTATGTCAGCGGTCATTTTACTTTGTTTAAAGAAAATTTAAATTTGTGCTTTATAAGCATTTATCTTTAAAATTAAGTGTTATTCTGGTCATTCGAGTTGCTTTTTGTTTACATTTAATTTCTTTATACTTAGATTGTAAAAGGGTACAAAATAAACATTTAACTTCTTTATACATAGATTGTAAAAGGGTACAAAATAAATGTTCTTAATTAGCTTGTTACTAGAAGATTTTGACAAAAGATTATAACTTCTATTTGTTTTCAGAGTTAACATTTTTCCAACAGTATCTCTAAGAAAATTCTTGAGTTCACATGGTTAAATCAAAGAATACGTGACCTTGTTGTACCAACTAAGCGTGTAGTTTAATTATTCCAAATGAATTATTTCCTTGTATTTTTAAGAAACCTATTGTCCTAATAGATTTGGGAAAGAAAAACATATAGTTCTTGTCAAATTAGGAAACCTTTCTCATATATGTTTGGGATCTTTTTGGATCTATATATAGGGGTTGTAGTTGGGGATTCTATAGATTGTATTGTACTTTTCTTCCCATTTATAGTGAAAAACTCTCTCTTTTTTTGCCTCGAGGATTAGGCTTAGCCGAACCTCGTTAAATCCTTGTGTTGATTTTTCTTTTCTATTTGCTTTGTGTGATATTGTGTGCTAGTTAACGCATGATATTCCGCAACAATTGGTATCAGAGCAAGGTTCGGGTTTCTACACATAATTTGGGGTTAAGATGTCTTCATCATCTTCAATAAAGTACGAAGTAGAGAAATTTGACGGAGGTTCTAGTTTCAGTCTATGGAAGACTAGGATGAAATCGTCCCTGATGTTACAAGGATTATGGAAAGCAATTGATCAGGATTTTCCTGAAGATATGAAAGAGACAAAGAAGGAAGACCTGAAGGAGTGGGCTTTGAGTGCGATCTTCATGAGCGTTACAAATAGCGTTCTTCGGGAAATTACTGAAGAAACTTCGCAGCAATGGCATGGAAGAAGCTGGAAGATCTATATTCTAAGAAATCGCTGACAAACCGCCTATACCTGAAAAAGAGGTTATACAATCTCCGTATGAACGAAGGTACGCCTGTTAAAACTCACCTTGATGAGTTTAATTCAATTATAATGGACATAAAGAATGTGGATATCAAAATTGAGATTGAGGACCAGGCCTTGATTGTGTTATGTTCTTTACCACAGTCGTATGATATTTTTGCTGATACACTACTATATGGGAAAGATAGCATTTCACTAGAAGATGTTAGTAATGCACTAAAATCTAAAGAGTTGAAAAAGAGCTTTCCAGACAACAGAATTGAGGGCGAGAATCTTGTGATTAGAGGAAGAACACAACAAAAGGACTTTAACAGGAAAAAGTCAACCGCAAGATCAAAGTCTAGAGCAAGGAAGCAAAACTGTTATGAGTGCGGGGAGCAAGGTCACTACAAGAGAGATTTTCCAAAGCTGAAGGAGAAAAGAGGGAAGCAGAAAATAGATAATTCGGCAAATATTGTTGACACTGGCAATAATTCTGATAATAGTGATTATGTAGGGGAAGTTTGTGCTGTGAGTTCTAGTCATGGGCAAAATTCTTGGGTTCTTGATTCTGGTGCTATTTTTCACATGTGTCCACACAAGAATTGGTTTGCAACTTACAAACAAATGAGTGGGATTGTCTATATGGGAGATGATAATCCATTGCCAGTAGAGGGGGTTGGTAACATCAAATTGAGAATCTTCGACGGAATTATCAAAAACATTGAGTGTTGGCATGTTCCTTGGATAAAGAGAAATTTGATTTCTCTTTCGACTTTGGATGATCAAGGGTATAAATTTCACTCCGAGAATGGAATACTTAAAGTGTGTAAAGGCTCCATGGTACTAATTAAGGGTAAACTACATTCTAAATTGTATCATCTTCAGGCCAGTGTAGTTGAAGGGAAAGTTGTTGTAGCTTCTGGGAAAAGCGATCTGATTCAGTCTCAGTTGTGGCACTTGTGACTTGGCCATATGAGTCATAATGGATTGTCTTTGTTGAGTAAGCAGAATTTTCTGAATGGGTACAAAAATTAAGTTTTGAATTTTTGTGAGCATTGTGTGTTTGGTAAACAGACAAGGGTAAAGTTCATCAAGAAGGCCGAGCACAAGACCAGAGACAAGTTAGATTATATACACTCTGACTTGTGGGGTCTAAATAGAGTTCCCTCCAAGAGTGGTGCTAGGTATTTTATGACTTTGATTGATGATTACTCAAGGATGGTGTGGGTGTATTTTCTGAAAAATAAAAGATGAGACATTTTCGACGTTTGTTAAATGGAAGACGATGGTTGAGAGAAAGACGGAAAGAAAAGTTAAGCGTCTTCGAACTGACAATGGGTTGGAATTTTATAATTTTGAGTTCGATAATATCTGCAGCATGGAGGTCATAGTGAGATACCGCACTTGTTTCGGAACACCACAACAAAATAGTGTTGCTAAATGTATGAATAGAACGCTTTATGATAGGGCACGAAGTATGCTTTCACACTCATGTGTTAGCAAATATTTTTGGGCTGAAGCAATCAATACAACTTGTTATTTGGTCAATAGATCTCCATCCACAATTATTGAGTTCAAAACTCCTTTTGAGGTATGGTCCGGTTCGCCTGTTGATTATTCAAATTTAAAGATATTTGGTTTTCCTGCTTATGCTCATGTGAGAGATGGAAAACTTGAGCCGAGGGCAAATAAGTGCATATTTCTAGGGTATGCAACTGGAGTGAAAGGTTATAAGTTGTGGTGCACAGATCAAAGGACTCCAGGGCTAATTATCATTAGGGATGTAACATTCAATGAATCTGCCTCACTTGATAGTCAGAGGGAGAAGACAATAGCAGAAATAGATCGTGGTGTCAGTGAACGCATAGAGCTAGAAATTAAATCTCCACTAGCTCAACCTGGTGTTCTAAAATAGAGGAAGTGGAAGAGGTGCAAATTATTAATCAAGACGATAATGTTGATGCACCTGCGCAACAACCATATAGCATTGCAACAGCCAGAGAGAAGAGAGTGATCAATCCTCCACAAAGGTTTGCAAACGTAACTGATGGTAATTTTGTTGGATATGCTAATTTTGTGGAGTTCGCTTTGTTTGTTGCAGATACCATTGATGTGCTTGATCCTAATAGCTATAAAAAATCTATTTCTAGTCCAGAAGCAGATTAGTGGGTTGGTGCTATGAGTGAAGAGATTGAGTCTCTTCATAAGAATCAGACATAGAAGCTTGTTCCATTGCCAAAGGGACAGAAGGTACTAGGCTGCAAATGGATTTTCAAAAGAAAAGAGGGCAATCCAGGGGTTGAAGCATCAAGGTACAAGTCAAGATTAGTAGCTAAAGGTTTTTCACAGAGGGAGGGGATAGATTACAATGAAGTGTTCTCTCCAGTGGTAAAACATAGCTCTATTAGGTTCTTACTAGCTTTGGTGGCTCTTCATGACTTAGAACTAGAGCAGTTAGATGTGAAAACTGCATTCTTGCATGGTGAGTTGGATGAGCAGATTTATATAAGTCAACCCGAGGGATTCATTACTCAGGATAAGAAAAATCATGTTTGCTTACTTAAGAAATCTTTATATGGTCTGAAATATTCGCCTAGGCAGTGGTATAAAAGATTTGATACATTCATGATTCAAAATACATTTTCTCGAAGTGCATATGATAGTTGTGTGTATTACAAAAAGCTTGAAGACTGTTCTAGTGTATATTTGTTTTTATATGTGAATGATATGCTTATTGCTGCTAAAAGCATGTCACATATTACCCGATTGAAGAAGCAACTAGGTGAGGAGTTTGAGATAAAGGATTTAGGTGCTTCAAAGAACATATTAGGGATGGAGATTACTCGAGATAGAAGGGTTGGAAAGCTGATGTTTTCCCAACGGTCCTATATTCAGAAGGTCCTCAAGAGATTTAATACGATAGGTGCTAAATCTGTGTCCATTCCTTTTGCTTCCCATTTCAAGTTGTCTGCAGACATGTCACCAAAAACAGACGAGAAGATGGAACAGATGTCTAGCGTTCCATATTCGAGTGATGTAGGTAGCATTATGTATGTTATGGTTTGCACTCGCCCTGACATTTCACATGTTGTAGTGTTGTGAGTACATACATGGCGTGTCCTTGTAAAGAACATTGACAAGCAGTGAAGTGGATCTTGAGATACTTGAAGGGTACTGCAGATGTAGGCTTGACTTTTTACAAAGACAAGTTGAGTGAATCCTTAGTTGGCTATGTCGATTCAGATTATGCAGGGGACTTGGCTAAGAGAAGATCTCTGACAGACTATGTTTCTACTCTTTCTGATAGTTTCATCAGTTGGAAGGCGACTTTGCAGTCTGTCGTTGCTTTGTCTACCACAGAAGCTGAGTATATGGCAATTACGGAAGCAGTTAAAGAGGCTATTTAGCTACAAGGCTTGGCAAGAGATCTTGGACTTTCTTAGAAGAAGACACAAGTTTTTTGTGACAGTCAAAGTGCCATTCATCTTACTAAGAATCAAATGTTTCATGAGCGGACAAAGCATATTGAAGTCAGACATCACTTTATTCGAGACATTATATCAAAGGGGATTGTTAAAGTGGAGAAAGTATCTACGCATGATAATCCAGCTGATATGATGACCAAGCCAGTCCCGACCAACAAGTTTAGGCATTTCCTAGACTTGATTGGTGTGTGCAGTACTCAATAGAGCCCCTGCGAGGGCTGAGGGCAAGGTAGAAAGACGTTGTCCCGGTTGATGAAGAGAATTCAAGCCAAGGGGAAGATTTGTTATTTGTGGCTTGAATTATTTCCTTGTATTTTTAGGAAACCCATAGTCCCTATAAGTTTAGGAAAACTCATTGTCCTAATATATTTGGGAAAGGAAAATCTATAGTTATTGTCAAATTGAGAAACCTTTCTCATATATGTTTGGGACCTTTTGGGATCTATATATAGGGGTCGTAGTTAGGGATTCTATAGATTGTATTGTGCTTTTCTTCTCATTCAAAGTGGAAAACTCTCTCTTCTTTTGCCCCGAGGATTAGGCTTAGCCGAACCTCATTAAATCCTTGTGTTGATTTTTCTTTTTTATTTGCTTTGTATGAGATTGTGTGCTAGTTAACCCACAATATTCCGCAACACTTAGGGAATCAAATCTTAGCCCCTATTTGGCCAAAGATTTTGTCAAGTGTTTTCTAAAAACTTTGGCAAAACCTGTTTTGTTTATTGTAACAACTCACCTGGTTGTTTTGCCTTTTAGAACCCCGTTCCCCTAAATAAAACTTTCCATTCTTGCTTTAGCTAATTTATGACTTGCGGGGACGGTTGGTTCGGTATTTGGAAGAGTTTTGGGTGAAATATGCCCATTTGATTTCTTAGGATTTTCTTAAAAGACTAAGTTTGACTTTGGTCAATATTATGAGCAACCGGACCCGGATTCGTGATTTGACGGTCCCGGAGTGTCCATAGGAAAATATGGGACCTGGGCGTATGCCCGTAATCGAATTCCGGGGTCCCTAGCCCAAGTAATGAATTTTTACTAGAAATTGTTAATTTGAAATTTTAAAGATTTAAAGAAACTAAGTAATGATTGATTTCATGGGTATCTGGCTCGTATGTTGGTTCCAAATCCTGGTACATGTCCGAAATATCATTTAGGACATGTCCATAAAATTTGGTATCAATCCGAGTAGTTTAAGGGCGTTTTGGCTCGTTAGGGGAAAATTATGAACTTGAAGTTCAAAGGTTTGATTCAATTGGTTTTAGGGGTGATTCTTAGATTTAGCATTGTTTCGGGCATTCCGGAGGGTCGAGTAGGTCCGTTTCGTGATTTCAAACTTGCCGGTATGTTCGGGAGGGGCTTGGGAGCCCCGGGCGTCAATCGGACGAGGCTCGAGTGAAGTGGAAAAATTTGAGAAGTGCTGAAGGTTGCTGCTTCTATCATAACCGCACCTGCGGTTGGTGGACCGCAGGTGCGAGACCGCAAATGCGGTCCTTGAATCGCAGAAGCGGCTCAGGTAAGCCAGGCCAGGAACCGCAGAAGCGACTCCCAAGCCGCAGATGCGGCCTAGAGACCGCAGATGCAGTCCGAGATCTTTGGCCTATTTTCGCAGGTGTGGCCCATCTCTGGCAGATGCGGGACTGCTGATATGGTCCCCTGACCGCAGATACGAAAATCGCTGGATAGTGACGTTCATTTAATAGGGGTTCTAGGTTATTTTTATCACATTTTCACTCCTCCGTTGGGCGATTTGGGAGCTTTTGAGAGAAGAATTTCACCTAGCATCTTGAGGTAAGTGTGTGCTACCTATTTCTAGTTTAATATCATTGTCTTAGGTAGATTAAACACTAGTATTAAGGTGAAATCATGGGGTTAGATAAAAAACCTAGGGTTTTAATAAAACCTAGATTTAACCACGAAATTCATTATGGAATGAATTAGAAATCATATATTATTGATCCTTAGGTTGTAAAGAACAACTTCCTTCGAAAAAATCACGAAATCCGGACACGTGGGCCCGAGTTCGAAATTTAGGAAACTTGTGTTAATGGTTGAAAAATTGCTTAAATAGCTAGAATTCGACCTTGTGAGTCTATATTAACTAGTTTGGGATTGTTCGGCTCCAATTGAGGGCTTGGACTTGTTCTTGGTATTTAGAAGTACACTTTGGAGCGAGGTGAGTCTCTTTTCTCACCTTGTAACATGGAATTGTCCCCATAGGTATAATAATTGAGTAATTGCTACTAAATGCGGGGGCTACGTACGCACTAGATGACGAGGGTCCGTGCGTAGGTACTATGATGTTAACTGACCGGGTAGTCTAGGACCCACATCATGCCTTATTTGTGAATATCTCTATAGTTTCTTGCTAATGTGATCACTTAGGATATGCTAGAGACTTGGAAAGGAATAAAGGTGAACGTGTATACTTGTTGAACCCTTGTATGAATTTATTTGAATATAAATGCGCATTCGTGTATATTCTTGATATTTCTTAATATTTGTGGATCAGGCCGATCACCTCGGTATAAATAAATGAATCTATGGTTCGCGCCATTCAACCCTTTGGCACTGCACAATTTATTTTCT
Source organism: Nicotiana glauca (assembly GCA_026770625.1). Classification (NCBI taxonomy): domain Eukaryota; kingdom Viridiplantae; phylum Streptophyta; class Magnoliopsida; order Solanales; family Solanaceae; genus Nicotiana; species Nicotiana glauca. The sequence continues at coordinate 55,549 of MU785440.1, forward strand.
GTTGGATCGGGCCGTCGACCTCGACATAATGTGCACATAATATCTATGTGAAATCTTATACATGACTGTCTTGCTAAGTATTTCGAAATGTAAATAGCTAATTGAAATATTGTTACGAACATGACCTTTACCTCTTGCTATAAATTGTTGATTATTTGTGATTCTCATGCTTAGCATAGTACCTTATTATATAATTTGACCATAGTAAGTATCAAGTCAACCTCTCGCCTCTACTTCTTCGAGATTAGACGAGATATTTATTGGGTACTAACACACCTCCTTTTGGCGCTACCGCACCCCGCGAAGGGCGTGGTGGAAGGGAGTTTTTTTCCAATTTAAAGGACAA
>MU785447.1:0-24111 GCA_026770625.1 Nicotiana glauca
ATGTTCAGTAGATCAACTAGACTGCCCAAAATTTTAACCACGGTATCTTTGCTTCCTTTTCCTAGATCATGCCACTACATGTGAAGTTTCAAGGGGATGTCACTCAGGACTGAGAAGGTCTCGATGTTACTTGAAGTCATCCTGCACGTTTATTTAAAAAAAAGAATTTTAATGACTTATTTTACAAACTGGCTATGTTTTTGCAAAATTCTTTATTTAATCAAAACAAGGATTTGGTTTTGCGAATACGGCCTTTCAGCACTTCTGAGAGGAAGAATTTAAGGTTGTGCCCGCAAACCATTTAAAAATGACTCAGGGTGGTTGTTCTTGCAAAAACAGCCTTCCGGTGCCCTTTTGGGGATATTCGGCTTATTTTAACAAGAATGGAGTCACCCGACCTTATTTATGACAAAAATTAAAATTTTGACATTTTTTGGCTATTTTTGCAAAAGGGTGGTTGGACCCGATGAGGGTTGCCTACGTATCTCACATCCGGTGAGAATCAAACCAGCGTAGTTCGGGCGGATTCGCCAAGACCAAAACTATTTTGAACCACAATTTTCTTTCTATTTTTTCGAACATTTTTCTCTTTTTCTATTTTTTTTATTTTTCAAAAATCCAGCAGCATTTCGGTACTATTTGGGTATTGGGTTTTTCCAAACAAATAGTTACCCTCACTTAGTCCTAACACTGCTATTTTTCTCAATTTCCACTCATTTAAACAAACCGGTCAACATGCAAAGCCGAGCAAATAAATGCGCAAGTAGCACGTAAGATGCATCAGGATGGTCAATTCATTTCAGGTCACCTGTCCTAGACGGACCCAATCCCTATGTTGAGTCCCTTAAGTCAAATGCACATGATGCAAACAAACGTCCTACTAGGGATCCGGCATGAGGTTTTGTTCTTCTAGGTTTAAACCCTAGGTTTATTGATCTAGACCTGGCTTACCCGAGAGGACAACTTGAGCCGAGGGGGAGGTAGCATACCGGGGATACAGAAGCTCCGCCGGCTTTGCAACTTATCTAAACCTCGTTCTAAATTGGGAAAGACTCTAAACAAAAGAGAAGCTAAACGAAGTACACCCTTCTCCATGATGTAGAAGACTCAGAGAGAGGAAGGGATTCGCGACAGTTTTTATATACAATTTCAACAAATATCAAAGCGGTAAAATATTTAGCACATATATCATGGAACATGTAGAAAATCAGATAAAGCCAAATACAATAATTATACTAAGCTCGAATTCTTTGAACCCTGAACCGAAATTCTGGGTTCGATCCCCAGCAGAGTCGCCAGAGCTATCACACCTCCTTTTTTACACACCCGCCCCGAAAGGTGAATGTATAAGGGAGTTTTTCCATTTAAAGTGACATTAGTCGAAATGAGATTATTTATTCGTTTTAGAGTCGCCACTTGGGATAGGATTGGCTTTTGGTGTCCCAAATCACCGGCTTAACTTAAATCCCAAATCTAGGAAAATTGTCGACTTTCCAATTGGAGTCTGCGAACCAGAAATTCTGAATAAGGAATTCTGTTGACCCAGGGGAAGGTGTTAGGCACCCCCCGGATCCCGTGGTTCTAGCACGGTCGCTTAAATTATTATAAATGGCTAAAATCTAATTTTTTACATGCTCCAACCTATAGTGCAATTTTAAAGATTATTTACCGCTTTTTAATTATTTTTACGAAAGTGAACGTCGTTTAAAAATGTATTTTCGGATCTCGTCACGTGAAATGCACCCGGATCCTCGACACATTTTTATTCAACGTTTTCGGATTTGGATTTGGGTCGAATGAAATGCACACCTGAATTTAGGAATGTAAATTTATTAAAATTACGTGTAAAAGACTAACGTGTTGTTATCTTTTGGGAAAGCCGTGAAATTTGCTAAACGGCTCGTCCCGAATTTCTAAGTATTTTTAATTAAGTAATTAATGAGGGCCCCACAATTTGTATTTAGTTTGGCGAGGCTCGTCTTATTTTATTATTAAAAGGCCAATCCTAAAGCAAACTAAAATTTTCTATTTTTTATTTGTCTCTAAAAGGCCAATTAATTCATAAATATAAATTCAAGCCTCGAATTCAAGTCCGAATTCAAACAAAAGGGAGGTCCCTTCTAGCTTGAACTCGCTACCTAATTCGAAACCCAAATTTATATGTGTAAATTAATCCCTTATTCCTAAAGTGAACTATATTTGCTATTTTTTGTTTGTTCCTATAAAATGAGAAAAGGTCCTAATTAATCATTATTTAAAAACATCTTGAATTTTCGACCATAAACCAGATCGGGCCTTGAACATGGCCTATTTAAAGGAATCCTCATACACACATGCATAAAGGCAAATCCGAACAAGCTTGGCACAGGTCCAAACGAACAAATAATTATGACAGGACCTGGGCCTTCAATTTAATTCACTAGGCCCAAAAGAGCCAGAGAGGTCTGGTCCTTGAACCAGATGAATTAGACCAAACGCCTACCGAGATTAATTCAAAACGGGCTGAATGTCTTCAACAATGGTAACAAAAAAATAATATGCAACTACTTAAATGAACCAAATGTTGACCGATTGAATTTTAAATTTCATGCTCCAGTTATTTTACTTAATTACTACAAGTGAATTCCTAATTATTCCTAAAGGTGGACACCAACCAGGACTCATGGATTAAATTCAGTAGTAGAGGCATCTCAATTGTGATTTTTATAACTATTGAAATTAAACAGGTTGAGTCTAGAAATTAATACTAAGGACAAACCTTAACATTTAGAAGCTAACATTATACTATTCAACATGCTGTGCAATCTAAAGTCATTTACTCAAATAATTCACGATTTCAAACTGGACATATTGACCTAACGTAATGAAATATATATAAAAAAAACTATTTGAACCTATTTATCTATAACTATTAAAACGGATTAGGCTACAATACGTCACCCTACACTATACTAGTAAAACAACTGAGCCAAATTAAAATTGCCAGCTACGAGATTCATAAGCTTATAAGAAAAAGCGCAGCAGTCCACAAATTTAAACAGTTCAAAGTTAATACACAGTTTGATTACAATAAGCAGACTATCAAATCATAAAATTCTATCTAAACATGATAAAATTATAAACATTTCAAATACGCAGCAAGGAGGCAGCCTTAATTTTATTTCATGCTCAAATTGTGAAGCTACATCAGAGACTCGAGGTGTGTACCTGGAGATCACAATACAACAGGAAGAAGCAGAAGTTAGCACAGCAGCACATGCAACATCGATTGAGAATTTCCAATAGCAAAAACAACGCAATTTTAACCCAAAAACGGATCAGTGATCCAAGCATCAAACAGAATTGAGAGATTGACCACAACAACACCAGAACAAACAAAGTGGACTCAAAAGTGCACCCAAAAACACTCAGCGAACACCAAACTCAACCAAAACCAGTTCAATTAAACCCAAAACTGCTCAAAACCAAATGAATATGCTTCAGAAGCTTTAACAACCAAAAGAGAAGGAAATCGAGCAAAACTAAACCAGAAAACCGATGTAACAGTGCCTATTTTTGATTTTCTATTGTATTTTTCTTTGTTTTTTGGATTTTTTAGTAGAGATCTAAGATTTAGAAGAAAATTTGAATTATCTACTGATTTGAAACTCCAAAGTAAGCTCAAATATGTAGAGAGTGCTTTTGGGGAGATTTTTTGGGGTTTCTAAACTTTTGGGGGAATGTTCAGAGATTAAAACTTGTTATGCAAGACAAATGAATGCCTATTTATAGGCAAACATAAGGTATATTTTCAGATTTTCATTTTACTCTTTAGTCCCTATTTTATTTCTATTTTTACCCCTTATTTTCTGACTTGTACTACAATTAAGTAACTTTTATTTACTAAAATCTATACTAAAGCCCATTCAAGAAGGTCCTATACCCATTATAATTCCTATACTACCCTCACTTCATTTTAAAATTTACCAAATCTGATTAAATTACCCTTTTTTCCTTCTAAAAATACCCTTAAAACATCCAGGAATTACTAACTTCAGTTAACTACACCAAACCCCTTACCCTTAGCTAAAAGTTAACTAACAGGTGATTTATTCAGCTATATCCAAACAACCTATCTTAAACACTACACCAATTAACACTAATATCAAATGAACAATTAACAAATTGATAAACTGAAATTAGTCCAATCAAATTCCAAATCCAACTTCACATGAACAGAACAGAAAAAAGCCTAATTATACTAACGACCAATTATCATCGAAACACATCAAAACTGAATTATGATTAGCAAACTAAAAGTAAAGAATAATTATATCACAATTAAACTAAACACATAACACGAATGAAAAGGAGCTACAGCGGGATTAACAAGAACATAATTGAGTCAAGCATTCATGAAAACGAAAGAAATAAAAATGAACGTATGAATTTAACTGATTGAAACAGATGGAACGAAAAAGAAGAAAAAGAGAAATTAAACTACACTAATAAAAATGAAATCAAAAGACTAAAGAATACTTACTGAGCAAACTCCGGCCAGCCATTTACTGCTTGAATCTTCTAAAGATTCCTGACGCGTAACATCCCTAATCATGTGTTTTCAAAAGAAAACACATGATTAGGGATTTTACGGTCCGAAATTACGAAGATTTGAATTAGGTTTCTTGGTCGAAAAAATTTAAAAATGATTTTGAGGAATTCCAGGCAGATTCGAAGCAAACGAGTATGGGGGTTGGGTAAAGGAGGCTCAGGCGGTGCAGTGGTATAAATTTGGAGTCGTTTGGTATAACTTGTGTTTTGGCCAGAATTTTCAATTGATTATTCGACGAGATGGGGGAAGATTCGAGGGGTTTCAACCGAGGGTTCATAATGAGGAAAGTCATAGGACCATTTGGTATCGATTTGGGAAAATTTGGATGAACTAAGGTTTTCATCAGTTTTTTAGATCTGAAATTCGGGAAGTTGGGTTGGTTTTTGAGAGAAGGTGATGATGGATATGGAACGGGGAGGAGGAGAGGAGCATGGTGTGAAAATTTAGGGTAGTTTGGAGCATCGCCGCCGCCGGCGGACGGCGGCAGGTGGCGGAGACACGGTGGGGGCACGGTGGCCGGCGGAGACGGGGGAATGGGGTTACAGGTTGTACGAGGATGATGGGGGCTGTCTCTATAATTGATAGGGTTTATTACATTTTTATGTAATTTCCTTAAGAAGATCTGGGCCGTTGGATGGAATTAATGAATGGCCCAGATTGATGCGCCTTGAAACGACGTCGTTTTATTGGGTAAAGGTCTGGACCGGGCAAAGGGTGTGGGTTTGGGCTAAACAGGCAGGTGGACGCTTGGGCCGGCTTACTCATCCCAGAGCTGGCCCAGTTTCTTCATTCACTATGTTTTCATTTTATTTTACTTATAAAACAAAATAAACCCATTTTCTTTTCTTCTCCTTTTCTTTTTCTTTTATTTGTTTTCCCCTTTTTGATTTTGTTTTCTTTTTCTCTTTTTGTTATTTTATTTTGTATTTTTGTATATATTTTGATTTTATTAAAAATGATAAAATAAACTCACAATCAACTTAACACTAAAAATTAAATTTTTTAGTTAATTCCTAATTAAAAGAAAAAATGCAAACTAATACCAATTTGAACTAAAAATGCAAAATGAACCATTTTTGTTATTTTCTTTACATTTTGTTCTAAAATAAATTAATACTAAAATATAAAATTAAATCCTAAATGCAAATGCATATTTTTGTATTTTCTTATGAATTATCATGCACAAATAAAATGTAACAATTATAAAAATAACACAAAAATTCACAAAAAAAATTGTAAAAAAAAATAAAGAAAACAATTTTGTTTGAATTTTTGGGAATAGTTCATATATAGGGAAAAAATCACGTGCTCACACTATGTATATTAGGTATCACTTTAACTCGAAATGTATATAATTTTTATATATTTATTTGTGAAGTGCTATCTTATTTTAAGATTTATTTTTAATGTATACTGTATTTTATATGTCAAGTGTCATTTTATATACCATCTTGTTTTTTGTATATTTATATACCATCTTAATTTAATTTAAGATATATATTTTTAAATATATTTCACATGTCTAAGTGTTATCTTAATTGAAGACGTATTTTTTATGTATATATTTTGTGTATTTTATATGTATTAATTCAAAGTATATTTATATATATATGTATTGTATATATTAACGTATATTATTATCGAAATAAGAGCTTGAAAGGAAGAAAGAAGTAAGAGAAAAACTTAAGAAAAATAATTAAAAATAAAATGAACGGAATAAATTTAAAAAATATATTTGCTTCGGTAGAAAACAAAACTAAGAAGACGAAGAAAAAAAGGAAAGCTAATAGATAAAGAGAGAAAAAAAGACATAATTTTTGTACAAATAATTATTAACTTTCCATTCAAATTTCTTATGTTTAGGGATTAATAGTTAATATTCCTATTTTAATGGAACTGTGTGCTACAAATATAAATATTTTCCTGCCATATCTGTAATATTGAATTTCATGCTAAAAATTTGTTATATTTCTTTTAAACTGTGACAGTTATGTAAAGTCCCCCGGAGGATTAGCTTAATGGGCATCGAGTATTGGACTTAAGGAATGGGCTAGAAACTTGGGCCTTTATGACTAACTATGCTTAAAATTAGCTTAATTAACTAAAAAATATTATCAAAAATATTAATTAGCCCTACTTAAGTAAAAATAATTATTAAAATAAGACTGACCGTTAAAACAACACTATTTTTTTTGTATTTTTTCAAGGTTAAAAATGACTATAAAATATTAATGAACCCATTTTTTGTAATTTTCGTTTTCTTGTAATAAAATAAAAGTAAAAGAGTAAAAATGAGTTGAAATAACTATATTAGGCCTAAATTAAATATTTACGTGCTAAAAGATAAAAAATCTTGGGGTGGGTCAAAAATCACATGTCTACAAATTGGAGGCAAGAACAAGTGTGAGAAGATCAAGATACCATTAGAGTTTTTCATTCCTCTTCTTGTTATCATTATTTTGTGAATTATGAATGATTTTGTGGTTTTATCTTGTTTTACTATGAGTAGCTAAAAATTTAGTCTAGAGTGATGGAACCAATTATTAAATGAAGTTTTGACTCAATTTTATTATAATTGAGCCGGGTTTATTATATGATTGTTCAACTATATTTTGTATGGTGATTAATCGAATAGACCCTTGATTAATCATGTCTAATAGCTTTGTGTTGCTTGAGAAAGAATATCAGGTTAGATTATTATTGAACAACACCACTTTTGGGTAATTGAAGAGATTCATTACTTGAATTTAAAAGTGGGGTTAGAAATAACGAAACTTTGGTGGGATAATCCAGAGCTGCATAAATTATCAGCTAGAGTAGTTCGAGAAAATGCTCTAGTAAATTATCATAGTTGATCTAGAGATAATTGCGGTAACCCAAAGCTCATAATTCTTATAGTGTATTACGGCGAGATTATAGCATAAGGGTTAAGAATTAATCTAGCAATCGGAGAAATTAATACCCTAGATCTCTCTCTACCATTGAATTATCTTTATTTGGAGTATTGTTAGTTTTAATATCATTTTACTTTAGTTAAACAAATCTCAATATTTATCGATAAAAAATCTTGCATCCGAAAATTGTTTGAGCTTGTACTAGCATCACTAAGAGTTGTAATAGATAGGTTAGTTCCCTGAGGATTTGACTCCGGACTTGTAAACCAAATTATATTTGCAACGATCGCTTTATTTTTTATAAGGCATAGTTGGACATGATTACTCCTTGGTCTCCAACTCGAGCATATTATAACCAATATTAAGTGAATGTTATCCAAGGACCAACTCGTACTCTATATAATACTCCTAATACAAACCATGGACACCAAATTAAAGACATAATACTACCAACTAAACAGCATAATTTTTATTCTGACAACAAAATATTCAGCATCAGATTGGTATGAAGAGGCAATCCAATAGTATATCATAACTAGTCTTGGCAATTCCAATGCCTTTCACTCCACGTTCCTCCACAAACGTAGCAAAATTCCATTTTACACCTGAATCCGCAATTTATAGGATATAGAAGAATTAGCCCCAAAAAGTCCACCTAATATCTTAATCTAAAAGAAGAAATAACCCAAATAGTCGTCCACTGAATCGCTTATACTAAACTACGCTGCTCATGTATAATATATGTATAACTCATGTATAATATATGTTTAACTATGTATAATCTATGAATATGACTATAAAAAGAAAATAATGAATATGATTGACTATTTATGTAAAGATAACTCGTGTACTATAATATAGAGAGAAATCCAAAGATAACCAGATTTACCAGTAGTCATTCAAAAATAGTCACAGTTTCAAAAGTAATCGAAATTTAACTTTTCATGTAAAGATAAATCTGAACAAAAACATTATTCAAAATTCAGAAAATACAGCATAAGTATATTGAAACTCTAACATATTATAATGGAGTTCCATTATAATATACCGGTCCAGTATAATATGCTGAAGTTCATACACATTTTTATAACAGGGATTAAGAACGGTTTGAAATATTATGTGGGATTATTAACTTAGCTAAGGAATCCCCCTTTGAAAATTTGTGAAAGATAATAACCCGCTTTTGAAATTTAAAAAAAAAAACAATGCACTTGAACAGTTTTTAAATTTGAAAATACTTGGAAATGGAGATCCCGGAAAAAAGAGCATACTTATTAGAAAAGTATCATCTGTATATTCTTTTTTCACAACATTCTCTATAAAAAATTTAGAATGTTTTAACACTCTTTGATATATTCTCTATGTTTAAGTTGATGCCGTGAATTTGATACGGATCACGCGTACTCTATTGTGATAATATTTATAAGTTAAATATAAATTTTTAAATATTAGGACTTTATGCATATATAGTAGTTCAAATAAGAAAAAAAATTAATATATAAGATTTAAGTTATTTTATAATTTTACATATAAAAAAATTATTAAATAAACTATTATCAAATGTGCAATCAATAAAAAAAGTCGACCAACGGTTCGTTATATTTTCTCTCGGCTGAAATTTTTGACATTCGCTGGCCCACAAATCTATTATGCAATATGAAGCCAAATACTAATTATAATAGCTAGCCAAAAACTTAAAGGTAGGCACAAAATTCCCACTTCTTCTCCGCCTGTGTATCAACAAAGCTCCTTGACTTTCAGAACTCGATTCTTGGTATTACTGAAGTCAATCAAGATGAAAAATCGGAATGTGATTCAAGTGGTAGCACCTCTGATTTGGAAGGCGAGGAGCAGAACTTGGGTAAACCACGACTTGTAGTGAAACTCAAGACTGAAGATTCTAATGATCATGAATCCTTTTCTCTATTCATCTTTTGATAAAAGTAACACAATACATAGATCTTATACTTAATAGTTTGGAAGCCTTTGATTCTGAGGTAGAGGACTTGGACACTTTAGGCGAGTAACTCACGAGTTGTATGTTGTTTTTGAATCCACTAATAGAAAATCATTCTCAATTGTGTTATTCTGTCCAATGTAGAGGTAGACCATGTATTAGACTGGAGAGCAAAATTTTTTTTTTTTGAATATTGGAAAGACAAGCTGTCACTATACAAAATATATACAAAATCTGTCACTATACAAAATACATACAAAATCTGTCACTATACAAAATACAAAAAAATATACAAAATAGACTATTACTATACAAAAAATATACAAAATAGACTGTGACTGAACAGAAAATATACAAAATAGATGTAACTATATAAAATATATACAAAATAGATGTAACTATACAAAATATATACAAAAAGACTGTCACTATACAAAAATACATGATACACTCCAAATACACAGTGTGCACATATTACACATACAAAATTGTATATAATTTATATACACTATGCTTACATATTAGAAAATACACATTATATACAATTTTGATACATTGTTCTGACAGATTATACATTCACGATAGAAAATACATTTGGGGTACACAAATATATACACTTTAGATACTCAAGCACACTCGAGATAGGCTCAATATACACCAAGGATACACTGTCGAACTTAGGATATAATATTTATACATTGCAAAAAAGGGTTGCTCTATCGCGCCAGGCAGGGGTCGAACCTACGACCTTCAGCTTAGGAAACATGCGCTCTATCCACTGAGCTACATGTGCTTATGTTGTCATACTCATTCCTTTCGGCTACTATATGCAATACTTTTGGGACGAAGGGCCATTTTTTTTGTAAGTAGGACAAAGTATGGGCTACTAAAATTTTGAGGGGCTATAGAGGGTAGTTTTCTCCAACTGAGAGAACTTCATTTATAGCCCATCGGGCAAAACAAATATCATCAAGTAGCCCAAAATTTCAATATGTATTTTATAGCCCAAAAGTAATTCTAGTGGCTAGCCACCGAACTTATATCTGCACCACATGCCTTCAAAGCTCTTCATCAATGGCCCTAGGTTTGTCCCTAGCCTACAACTCCAATGGGCAACCGTTTTCTCCGACAGATTCCAGCTCCAGTTTGTCAGCTTACAGGAAGCAACAGTCAAATCTTTTCTTTCCTTTGGGAAAAGTAGCTTCCTTTTCACAACTCCAATTCTTATTTTCTTAATTTTTAATTAATCATAATGTAGACTTTCCACTCTTTTCTTGTAGAAATGTAGGCAGCATAGTCGGGCCCTATTTATCATTAGTGGGTTAGATTCCGGCAAAAGTAATATTCAAGGTATCCCATAATCTCCAGGACAACAAGTTCATAGTAACAACAGTACACAAACAAATATAGGTTCACTGGAGAAATAATTTCCGGCCCGAAATGGTTTAGCCGAAAAACTTCACGATCGTCGAAAAAGCTATATACCGGCCAGATCTCCCGAAATTCAAATTAGCAAGCAAACCATCTTTTAGATCTAGATTTTTATAATATCAAAATCCCCAAACAGTAAATAAAACGAGAAGAAAGAGTCGCCGGATTTAATGGAGGGTCGCCAGTGTTTGAGTTTCCGTCCAAATCTAAAGCCAATGATGTCATGACCCTAACCCCGATCGTGATGGTTCCCGACACATTGCTAGGAAATTTCGACCTCTTATCAATCATTAGCCTTCCGTTATAGAATTCATTGCCAATTAATAGAGTTTTAAATACCAATTTAACATAAATAGAGGTCTAAAACAGTAGATAGACTGTGTGGAAATCATAATATCATCACTACATAGCCCACCAATTCGGTGTCACAAGTCAAGAGCCTCTATTATAAGTATGTAAACAGCCTAAAACAGAGATAGTCTAAGAATACTAAAAATAAAGAAGATAGAAGGAGAAATCGGGTCTGCAGACGCCATGCAGCTACCTCGATGATTTCGGTGAATGATGAGCAGCTGGAAAGCTCTCTCTATGCCTCGGGAGCACCTGGATCTGCACACAAGGTGCAGAAAGTAATGTGAGTACTTCGACCCAGTGAGTAATAATCATAAATAATGGCTGACAGTAAGAAATCACGTAAAGGCACTAAGTAGTTCTATATCAAGCAGTAAATCAACTCAAGCAGCAAAGTAGTGAATAATTCATGTGAAATATCTTTAGGTGAGGTAAAACAGGTAGTTTATCAGGTGTTTAACAAGTATAATTCCGTCCTCGAACACAGTAACCATATATCTCTCTCGCAATAACCAAAATCAAAACAACCGTGGCGTGCAGCCCGATCCGTACATCGCTGTGGCGCACAAACCAATCCCTATAAATAGTCCACTGTGCTCACTACGGGTGTGCAGACTCTGGGAGGGGCTCTTACAGCCTAAGTGCTATATTGCTGCGGCGCGCAGCCCGATCTACATAAATATTTGCTGTGGCTGCAGCCCGATCCATATAAGTATTTGCTGCAGCGTGCAGCCCTATCCATGATATATATATATAATCCTCACTGTTGGGTTCTCAACCCCTCTCGGTCATTTTAGGACACAATAATATAAGGTAGGGATCTCAGCCCACATATTTCTCTCATTTCGGATTAGCATTGACAAAATCGGTTCATATTGTTTAAGCAAGTAGAAGAACATGACTGAGGATATGATTTTCAACAAGTAAAGTGAGGAGAATCAGTCAAAGACCCCTAAGGGTTTAACAGGTCGGCACAAGGCCCCAAATATGGCAACTAGCCCAAATCATAATGATATTAATTAAATCTCAGTCAAAAATACGGTAAAATCATCAAATGGGATGGACCAAGTCACAATCCCCAGTAGTAATGGACCTCACACTCATCATACTGTGTGTGTACCACCTCAACATAGCACTACATTGTGCAAATCCGAGGTTTCAAACCCTCAGGACATCATTTACAATCATTACTCACCTCGAATCGGTCAAAGCTCTAGCTCACTATGCCCTTGCCTCTCAAATCGGCCTCCTCACGCATCGAATCTGACCAAGACCAGAGCAAATACATCACAATATGCTAAAGGAACAAAGCCCAAGCAAAAACAATCAAAAATATATCAAAATCTCGTAATTAGCAAAACTCGAGCCCCGGGCCCACTTCTCAAAACTCAGATATTTTCACATCAACAAGTTTCTTATCTCGCCACGAGTCCATACATATCAAAAATACAAGAATTGGAGTCCAATCGATCCCTCAAATCACCAATTTAAACTCTCTAAATCTCAAGCTCTAACTCTCCATTTTTAGTCCATAAATCCTTAAATTTTCAATACTAATTCATGAAATAACACCATAGGTTTATGTTTTTAGGTCCAAAACCCTTACCTTATCGAAGATATTTTCACATCAACAAGTTCCTTATCTCGCCACGAGTCCATACATATCAAAAATACAAGAATCGGAGTCCAATTGACCCCTCAAATCACCAATTTAAACTCTCTAAATTTCAAGCTCTAACTCTCCATTTTTAGTCCATAAATCCTTAAATTTTCAATACTAATTCATGAAATAACACCATAGGTTTATGTTTTTAGGTCCAAAACCCTTACCTTATCGAAGCTCCTTTAAATCCCTCTTCAGAATCTCCCAAAAATCTCCAAGTCCGAAGTTAAAATGAATAAACCCTTCAAAAATTGTGAAGAAGAACCTTTTATACCTTCTGCCCAGCCATAACCGCATCTGCGGTCAATATTCTGCATCTGGAAAAATTCATTAAAACTCCACCTATCGCATCTGCGGCTCCGCAGGTGTGGTACTTCTTCTGCATCTGCGGTTCCAGGCATTCCTCAGCCTCCCTGCTTCTGCGATGCCATTCCCATATCTGCGATACCGCACCTGCGGTTCCCCAGTTGTAGGTGTGAAAATACCAGCAATAGCAAAAATCTGAAATTTCACAAGTCCGAAACTCTTCCCGTTAGCCATCCGAAGTCACCCCGAGGCCCCCGGTGTCGATACCCCCTTTTTATTTTAAAGGCGAAATCGGGTTTACGACATTTGGGAGGGCAACTCTTTTCCCTTTTGGGAATTGGAGTTTTAGAGTTTGAAGAGTCGCCACCTAATAATTAAGTGCATTAGGACACTAAGAAGGGTTTGAGTTTGAAGAACCAGAGTTCGAGTAAGGACTAGAAATTATCTCGAGGGGAACGTGTTAGACACTCATCAAGATCCACTAGTGTGGTTCCCAGCCGTGTTACAACTGTGACTTCACATAATCAAGTAAGCAATTAAGGCTCAAGTAGAAGGGGTTTTCACATAATATTGCAAGTAAATTGATTTTTGAAGAAGGTAAAGAAAGCAGAAACTTAAGAAAAAAAATCATTTGAACGAATATAAACAAGTAAAGGGAAGGGGGGTCCTAGGTTTATTAGAAATATGGATCACATCAATGCAATACCTGGTAATCACTCCTCAAAGAGGGGCTACGCGCGGTATTAGCGCATCGGTCATCATATCCATATCTACCCTTTCCCACCCCATTTAGGTATTAAACGCGGAAGGGTTTCGTTACTTATTGCATGCTATTACCCGCCCCGATCCTATCAATCCCTGAGGCATTTGGGACTACTAGTCCTAATGTGACGACCTAAAGGGTTATCACCTATTTTCCTATTTATTTCATGCTTTTGAGGCCTTGAAAACCTCATTTGGGGTTGCCTCGAATTGTGTGTGCAGTCCGAACGCGTAGCCGGAAAGCTTAAATATGAATTTTGTGAGAAAAATGTCAAATTTTGATATCAAATTGATTAAATTTGACTTCGGTCAACATTTTGGGCAAACAGACCTGGACCCGTGATTTGACGGTCCCGGAGGGTCCATAGAAAAATATGGGACTCGGGCGTATGCCCGAAATCGAATTCTGAGGTCCCAAGCCCGAGAAATGAATTTTTGAGTAAAATTATTTTTCTGAAATTATTAAGGAAAAACTGAAATGAAAATTTATTAGAACGTGTTGGTATCGGGCCCGTATTTTGGTTCTGGCACCCGGTACATGTCTTATATGTGAATTAAGATATTTCTGTAAAGTTTGGTTGAAATCGGATGTCGTTTGACGTGTTTCAGACTATAAGTTCTAAATTTGAAAGTTAATGAAGTTTGAGGAAAAACTTGTGATTTCGAGGTTTGATTCGTTGTTTTTGATGTTATTTTGGCGATTTGAACGCACGGTTAAGTTTGTAGGATATTGTTGAATTAGTGTATGTGTTTGGTTAGGAGCCTTGAGGGATCGGGAGTGTTTCAGAGGTGTATCAGAGTGGTTTTTGACTTAGGAAAGTTGCAGAAAATGGGCTTCAACTGTTGCAGACAATTCCTTCTTCGCGTCCGCGACGCCTCGTCCGCGTTCGCGATGCCTTGAGTTTGTCCTTACTCGTGTTCGCATTACTTCCTCGCGTTCCCATAGAGTTATTGGGCCCTGAGGGCGCAACCCTCTTTCCTTCTTCGCGTTCGCATACAATGCACCACGTTCGCGCAGCTTCCTATCCATCCTTCATCGCGATCGCGTGTGGTCCCACGCGTTCGCGTAGGCCAAATTCCTGGTCCCCAGCCTTTCCTTCTACGCGTTCGCATTTCCCCTTTCCGCGTTCGCGATGCCTTGCCAATCTTGCCCTTCGCGAATGCGACCCTCTTTCCGCAAACTCGAAGGGCAAATTTTGCCCAGTTATATTTTAATTTCCAGGATCAGTGTATTGCGGGATTTTCATAAAAACACACGAGCTCCTTCTTCTCCAAGGTCTTTAGGCGTCCATTAAAGCTCCCTTCACCAAAACTTCTTGGGTTAGTAAATCTTAACTTGTTTTCATCATTTTCCATCAATATCACTTGAATTCCTAGACCTAAAACATGTAATTTAGGGTTAGAAATTGGGGGGAAATGGGCAGAGTTAGGGATTTTTACCTTTTCTTGATTTAGACCTCATTTTGGGGTCGAATTTGAGAATAAAATATATATTCGGGCTCGTGGGTGAATGGGGTAGTTGATTTTGGTCCGAACCTCGTATTTTGGCCAAGTGGGCCCGATGGCGATTTTGGGATTTTTTTGGAAAAAAAGTTTGGAAATCTATAATTAGATATTGGGTTTAATTTGTTTAGCATATATTAATATTATGAAGTTATTATTGTATAGATTTGATTGAGTTGGAGCCGAATTCGTGAGGGAAAGCGATTGTTGTGGATTAATTTGGCCATGGAAGTTGAGGTAAGTTTTTGGTTTAACCCTAGCTTGAGGGAATAGGAGTTGAGTCTTATTTGATACTTACTAATTGTTGAGTACGATATATAGGCATGGTGACGAGTATCTATACATTTGTGTCTAGCATGACTGTGAGTCCTTATTTTGCAAATAGTTGGGATTATTGTTATATTTTCCATGCTTAATTGATGACTTCTATATGTTGTAAAGATCTTGTAAAAGGAAATTGTGATCTTTAAACTTCGTGGAGCGTTGGCTCGAGTTAAAATGAAAATTGTGAAGGTATTTGAGATAAGTAAATCCTTGGAGCATTGGCTCAAGTGGTAATGTGCACTATGAGATGAAAGTGAAAGAAAGAGAAAGAGTTAATGCTTCATTCCCTTGCCGGGACGTAGTTGATTATTGATGTTGTGCCCTTGCTGGGTTTTGTTTAATTGTTTGCTTGAATTCCCTTGCTGAGATTTCCATTGTTGTTTTATTATTTCTCTTGCCCTTGTTTGTGATTGCTGATTGGGTGAGGAAGAGTGTTAAAGCACGAAGGGTGATGCGGTGCATTGTTTGCTTCTTGTGAGGAAAGAGTGTAAAGCACGAAAGGTGATGCCGTGCATTGTTTATTTATTGTGAGGAAAAGAGAGTAAAGCACGAAGCGTGATGCCGTGCCGCATGATGTGCCATTCCGTGCCGATTCTATTGATATCATGTGAGGTATGAGAGTAAAAGCACGAAGGGTGATGCCGTGCACGTTTGATATACTATTGCTTTGTGAGGATAAGAGTAAAAGCACAAAGGGTGATGTCGTGCACTTGTTGATCTCTGTTTATTATTATTGTACGAGTTGTGCTTTTCCTTCGTAATAATCAATTTATACTCGAAACTGTTATCTCCCTACAACATGCCTCCCCTCCTATATTGTTTACTTGTCTTGTATTTTGATTCAGCTGGATATATATATAATTGCACAGGTTTATGTGGTGGTCCAGTCTAGCCTCATCATTACTTCGCCGGGGTTAGGCTAGACACTTACCAGCACATGGGGTCGGTTGCGCTGATACTACACTCTGTGCTATTTTGCACAGATCCAGGTTTTGGACAGCAGCAGTAGGAGCATTAGTGTGGGAGCAGGCCTTCAGTCCAGTGAGACCCGAGGTAGCCTTGCAGGCGTCTGCAGGCCCGGCGTCTCACTTATCTTCTCTTTTAGTCTATTATCTCATTGTGTCGAGACAAACAATTTGTGTTTCTTTCAGACGTTGTATTTTGTATTCTTAGCAGTTCGTGAGTATAGTGATACCAGTCTTGGGTAGAGATTTCTGTTAAACTTTTCGCATTTCTATTCAGTTTTATATAATGCTAAGACTTCCTCTTATTATTGAATTTTGTTGCTTTTATATTTTTTCGTTAATTGTTAAAACGAGTTAGATTATTAATGGAAAGGTAATTAAAACTGGCTTGCCTAGCTCTCATTAGTAGGCGCCATCACGACTCCCGAGGGTGGAAAATCCGGGTCATGACAAGTTGGTATCAGAGCTCTAGGTTACATAGGTCTCATAACTCACGGACAAGCTTAGTAGAGTCTGAGGGATCGGTATGGAGACGTATGTATTTATCCCCTAGAGGCTACCGAGTTAGGAAAAGTTTCACATTTGTTCTTTCTTGTCGCGCGGTTTGGTTTCTCAATGCTAATTGAATTTCTACTATGTTCTTTTGCAGATGGCGAGAACACGTGCTTCTTCATCTTTCGATCAGCAGTCCGAGCCCCAGGTAGCTCCCGCTAGAGGCAGTGGACGAGGCCGTGTTAGAGGCTGAGGTAGGGGCAGAACTTGGCCCCGAGCAGCAGCACCAGTGGCAGAGTCTCAGGTCAACTTTAACGAGGAGATTTTGGCCCCATCCCCCGCAGTTCCGGTGGGCCCAGGTCAGGTCCCAGAGGGGTTTATTGCTGCCCTAGTTCTTCAGGATGCTTTGGTCTGATTGGTGGGACTCATGGAGAGTGTTACCCGAGAAGGTTTACTTCCTGTAGCACCAGCTGTCTCTCAGGCTGGAGGAGGGCCCCAAACTCCTACTACTCGTACTCCGGAGCAGGTAGCTCCTCAGGTTCAGGCTCCAGCAGTTCAGCTAGTTGGAGCAGCTCAGCCGGGTGTGGTAGCCCAGGCAGGTGATGGGGCAGCCATGTCTGTTGATGCTTTATGGAGATGGGATAGGTTTACCAAGCTCTTTACTACTTCTTTCAGTGGTGCAACCACCGAAGATCCTCAAGATTATTTGGACAGTTGCCACGAGGTTCTTCGGAACATGGGTATTGTTGAGTCCAATGGAGTTGATTTCGCTGTATTTCGCTTATCTGGATCCGCCAAGACTTGGTGGAGGGATTTCTGTTTAGCTAGACCAGCAGGGTCTCCAGCCTTGACCTGGGAGTAGTTCACGCATACATTTCTGGAGAAGTTTCTCCCTGTCACACAGTATGAGGCCTATCGGAGGCAGTTTGAGCGTCTCCATCAGGGATCTATGTCAGTTACCCAGTACGAGACCAGGTTTATTGAGTTGGCTCGCCATGCTACTGTCATACTCCCCACTGAGAGGGAGAGAGTGAGACGATTTATTGATGGACTCATCCAGCCTATTTGTCTCCAGATGGCCAGAGAGGCGGGGAGTGATATTACATTTCAAGAGGCGGCCAATGTGGCCCGGAGGATCGAGATGGTATTGCCACAGGGGGGTGGTCATAGAGCAGACAAGAGACCCCGTCAATCAGGCCGATTCAGTGGTGTCTCATCTGGAGGTAGGGATTTTTATGATAGGGGTCAGCCTTCTAGGCCTTTCCAGCCAGCCCTCCAGGTTTCTCAGGGTGCCCCAGGTGATCGTGGTTTCCGTGGGCATCATTCTGATCAGCAGCCATTCAATGCACTGCCAGCTTTTATCAGTGCGCCTCCGCTTCAGATTTTCCGTGGTGGTCATTCAAGTCGACAGGGCCAGCAGACTCAGTAGCTGAGGGTTTGTTACACTTGTGGTGACACGGGTCATATTTCTAGATTTTGCCCTCGAGCACCGAGCAGTTCTCAGTACCAGGGTTTTCGTGCCATGGTTCAGGCACCAGCTGCTCCACAGCCCGCCCATCCAGCTAGAGGTGGGGGTAGAGGTTCCAGAAGGGGAGGCAGAGGTCATAGAGGTGGAGCTCAGACCGCCAGAGGTGGAGGCCAGCCAGAAGCAGGCCGTCCCAGAGAGGCAGATCAGAGTGGTGGGTCCCAGCCATGATGTTACACTCTTCAGGCTAGGCTCGAGGCAGAGGCTTCAGATGCGGTTATTACATGTACAGTTCTAGTTTGTGATAGAGATGCTTCGGTGTTGTTTGATCCGGGGTCTACGTATTCGTATATGTCATCCTATTTTGCCCCGTATTTGATTATGCCTAGTGATGCATTGGGTATTCCTATTTATGTGTCTACACCGGTGGGTGATTCCATCGTGGTCGATCGAGTCCATCGCTCTTGTGTTGTGGTGATTGGTGGTCTGGAGACTCGTTAGATTTGTTACTTTTAGATATGGTCGACTTTGATATTATATTGGGATGTACTGGTTATCGCCCTATCACGCTATCTTGGACTTCCATGCCATGACTATGACTTTAGCTTTACCAGGTATGCCTCGCTTAGAGTGGAGAGGGACTCCAGATCATTCTACCCGCATTGTCATATTGTGTGTGAAGGCTCGGTATATGGTCGAGAAGGGGTGTTTGGCTTATTTAGCTTATGTTCGGGATTCCAGCGCTGAGGTTCCCTCTATCGATTCTGTGTCCATTGTTTGTGAGTTACTTGATATTTTTCCTTCATATCAGTCGGGCATGCCACCCAACAGGGATATTGATTTCTGCATTGATCTTATTTCCGGTACTCAGCCCATTTCTATTCTGCCATATCGTATGGCCCCGCCGGAGTTGATGGAGTTAAAAGAGCAGTTGCAGGATTTGCTTGAGAAAGGTTTCATTAGACCTAGTGTGTCTCCTTGGGGTGCTCCGGTATTATTTGTCAAGAAGAAGGATGGGTCAATGAGGATGTGTATTGATTACCGGCAATTGAACAAGGTAACAGTCAAGAATAAGTATCCACTATTGAGGGTTGATGATTTGTTCGACCAACTTCAGGGTGCCAGAGTATTCTCTAAGATTGACTTGTGATCCGGGTACCATCAGTTGAGGATTAGGGCATCTGATGTCCCTAAGATAGCTTTCCGCACTCGGTATGGGCATTATGAGTTCTTGGTTATATTATTCGGGTTGACAAATGCCCCAGCAACTTTCATGGACTTGATGAACCGAGTGTTCAGGCCTTATTTGGATTCATTCATGATAGTTTTCATTGATTATATATTTATATACTCCCGCATCCAGGAGGAATACAAGCAACACCTTAAAGTGGTTCTTCAGACTCTGAGGTATAGTCAGCTATATGCTAAGTTCTCGAAGTGTGAATTCTGGTTGGGTTTAGTTGCATTTTTGGGTCATGTTGTATCAGCTGAGGGTATTCAGGTGGACACAAAGAAGATAGAGGCTGTCAAGAAATGGCCTAGACCAACATCAGCTACAGAGATTCAGAGTTTCTTGGGGTTGGCAGGCTACTACAGACGGTTCGTGGAGGGATTTTCATCTATTGCAGCTTGACCCAGAAGGTTGCCCAGTTAAGATGGTCAGATGAGTGTGAGGTGAGCTTTCAAAAGCTCAAGACAGCTCTAACTACAGAACCGATGTTGGTTTTTCCCACAGGTTCAGGGCCTTATGTAGTCTATTGTGATGCTTCCCGTGTTGGACTTGGAGCAGTGTTAATGCATGATGGAAAGGTCATTGCCTATGCTTCGAGACAATTGAAGATTCACGAGAAGAACTATCCAGTGTATGATCTAGAATTGGCAGCCATTGTTCATGCATTGAAGATCTGGAGGCATTATTTGTATGGCGTGACGTGTGAGGTGTTCACCGATCACAAGAGTCTTCAGTACTTGTTCAAGAAAAAGGAGTTGAATTTGAGATAGATGAGGTGGTTGGAGTTGTTGAAGGATTATGATGTCACCATTCTTTATCATCCGGGGAAAGCCAATGTAGTGGCCGATGCTTTGAGTAGGAAGTCAGCAAGCATGGGCAGCCTTGCTTATATTTCGGGCAGTCAGGGGCCGCTTGCTTTGAATGTTTAAACTTTTGCCAATCAGTTCGTGAGACTGGATGTTTCTAAGCCCAGTCGTGTGTTAGCTTACACGGTCGCTCGTTCTTCATTATTGGAGCGTATCCGTGATCGGCTTTGATGATCCCCATTTGTGTGTCCTTAGAGACACGGTGCAGCGAGGAGGTGCCAAGCAGGTTACCTTAGATACGGATGTAGTTTTGAGGTTTCATGGGCGAGTTTGTGTGCCCAATGTGGATGGGCTTAGAGAGTTGATTTTAGAGGAGGCCCATAGCTCCAGGTACTCTATTCATCCGAGCACCGCGAAGATGTATCAGGACTTGCAACAACATTATTGGTGGCGTAGAATGAAGAAGGATATCGTAGCATATGTGGCTCGTTGTTTGAATTGTCAGCAGTTTAAGTATGAGCATCAGAGGCCTGGTGGTTTATTTCAGAGGATTGAGCTTCCCGAGTGGAAGTGGGAGCGGATTACTATGGATTTTGTTACTGGGCTTCCGTTGACTCAGAAGATGTTCGATGCGATATGGGTTATTGCTGATAGGCTGACCAAGTCAGCACATTTCATTCATGTGGCAGTCTCCTATTCTTCTGAGAGGTTCACTGAGATCTACCTTTGGGAGATTGTTCGCCTTCATGGTGTGCCCGTGTCTATCATTTTGGATCGGGGTACATAGTTTACCTCGCGCTTCTGGAGAGCGGTGCAATGAGTGTTGGGAACACGGGTAGATTTGAGCACAGCATTTCATCCCAGAAGGACGGCCGGTCCGAGTGGACTATTCAAATTCTAGAGGATATGCTTCGAGCTTGTGTTATTGACTTTGGAGGTTCGTGGGATCAGTTCTTGCCTTTAGCGGAGTTTGCTTACAACAACAGCTACCAGTCGAGCATCCAGATGGCTCCTTATGAGGTTTTATATGGTAGGCGATGTCGGTCTCCGATTGGATGGTTTGAGCCGGGAGAGGCTCGGTTGTTAGGTACGGATTTGGTTCAGGAGGCCTTGAAAAAAAGACCAAGATCATTCAGGATAGGCTTCGTTCAGCTCAGTCTAGGCAAAAGAGCTATGCAGATCGTAAGGTTTGGGATGTAGCTTTCATGGTTGGTGAGCGGGTGTTGCTCTGGGTGTCGCCTATAAAGGGCGTGATGAGATTTGGGAAGAAGGGCAAGCTTAGCCCTAGGTTCATTGGTCCATTTGAGATTCTTGATCGAGTGGGAGAGGTGGCTTATAGACTTGCAATGCCGCCTAGCTTATCAGCCGCGCATCCAGTTTTTCATGTATCCATGCTTCAGAGGTATCACGGCGATCCAGCTTACGTGTTAGATTTCAGCACTGTCCAGTTGGACAAGGACTTGTCTTATGAGGAGGAGCCGGTAGCTATTCTAGACCGACAGGTTCGTCAGTTGAGATCCAAGAGTTTTCCTTCCGTTCGTGTTCAGTGGAGAGGTTAGCCTCCTACGGCATCGACCTGGGAGTCCGAGTCTGATATCCGGAGTCGTTATCCTCATCTTTTCCCCGACTCGGGTACTTCTTTCTTTTGTCTGTTCGAGGATGAACAGTTGTTTTAGAGGTGGAGGATGTGACGACCCAAAGGGTCATCACCTATTTTCCTATTTATTCTGTGCTTCCGAGGCCTTAAAAACCTCATTTGGCGTTGCCTCGAATTACGTGCTCAGTCCAGACACGTAGCCGGAAAACTTAAATATGAATTCTGTGAGAAAATTTTTAAATTTTGATATTAAATTGATTAAATTTGACTTAAGTCAACATTTTAGGCAAACGGACCTGGACCCGTGATTTGATGGTCCCGGAGCGTCCATAAAAAAATACAGGACTCGGGCGTATGCCCGGAATTGAATTTTGAGGTCCCAATCCCGAGAATGAATTTTTGAGTAAAATTGTTTTTTTGAAATTATTAATGAAAAATTAAAATGAAAATTTATTAGAACATGTT
Organism: Nicotiana glauca; assembly: GCA_026770625.1. Taxonomy (NCBI): domain Eukaryota; kingdom Viridiplantae; phylum Streptophyta; class Magnoliopsida; order Solanales; family Solanaceae; genus Nicotiana; species Nicotiana glauca. The sequence continues at coordinate 22,804 of MU785447.1, forward strand.
GGTATCGGGCCCGTATTTTGGTTCTGGCGCCCGGTACAGGTCTTATATGTGAATTATAGTTGGGATTATTGTTATATTTTCCATGCTTAATTGATGACTTCTATATGTTGTAAAGATCTTGTAAAAGGAAATTGTGATCTTTAAACTTCGTGGAGCGTTGGCTCGAGTTAAAATGAAAATTGTGAAGGTATTTGAGATAAGTAAATCCTTGGAGCATTGGCTCAAGTGGTAATGTGCACTATGAGATGAAAGTGAAAGAAAGAGAAAGAGTTAATGATTCATTCCCTTGCCGGGACGTAGTTGATTATTGATGTTGTGCCCTCGCCGGGTTTTGTTTAATTGTTTGCTTGTATTCCATTGCCGGGATTTCTATTGTTGTTTTATTATTTCTCTTGCCCTTGTTTGTGATTGCTGATTGGGTGAGGAAGAGTGTTAAAGCACGAAGGGTGATGTCGTGCATTGTTTGCTTCTTGTGAGGAAAGAGTGTAAAGNTAGCATTAATGTGGGAGCATGCCTTCAGTCCAGCGAGACCCGAGGTAGCCTTGCAGGCGTCCGCAGACCCGGCGTCTCACTTATCTTCTCTTTTTGTCTGTTATCTCATTGTGTCGAGGCAAACAATTTGTGTTTCTTTCAGACGTTGTATTTAGTATTCTTAGTAGTTCTTGAGTACAGTGACACCAGTCTTGGGTAGAGAATTATGTTAAACTTTCCGCATTTCTATTTAGTTTTATATAATGCTAAGACGTCCTCTTATTATTGAATTTTGTTGCTTTTAATACTTTGCCGTTAATTGTTAAAACGGGTTAGATCATTAATAGAAAGGTAATTAAAATTGGCTTGTCTAGCTCTCATTTGTAGGCGCCATCACGACTCCCGAGGGTAGAAAATCCGTGTCGTGACACCTAAAGGGAAGGGAATTGGGGCTTTTCAGAAGTTTAGGAAAGGATAAAAATCTAGGCGACAAAAAAAACATATAATCAGATAGGGAGGGGGGGAAGAAAACAACTGTTATGGCTCAAACATGCCTCCTCACTCAAAGGCAAATACATAGCATGACTTCAAATACTGGTTAGGTCTTTAAATAAACTTAACGTAGGAAGGGTGGTTGATTTATCACATATTTTCAGATAAGAAGTCTGAATTAGTCCTGCCTACTGGTTGTATATATTAAGACGAGTATAATTGATTAATGACCTACGGGTTTGCCTAGATGAGGCCTGTAATCATGATACCTAACGTTGCAAGAGGCATACTGATTTTAAAGAAAGATTACTGATTTTAGAAACAAGCAAATGTTCTGCAGATTTT
>MU785447.1:26567-71367 GCA_026770625.1 Nicotiana glauca
CCTGTAATCATGATACCTAACGTTGCAAGAGGCATACTGATTTTAAAGAAAGATTACTGATTTTAGAAACAAGCAAATGTTCTGCAGATTTTAAAACGACTTTACACTGGTTCTAGACTACTAAATGAAATAGACGATTCAGGTTCAGTTAGTTATTCCTATAGGATTTCTTTCTAAGCGTGATTTATTTAAAACGTTTGTAAAAAAGTGCAGGAGTCCTATAGGCATGGTATCTAGAGTGCCTTTTGTTATTTTAACCTATAGATTGTTTGTCTAATGTGTATATACCAATGTGAATAAACTTATAGGCATGGTCTCTATATGCAGATGACATACTTATAGGCATGATTTCTATATGCGTAATGAAATGACTTACAGACAGGGTTTCTAAATGTACAATGAAATGACCTATAGGCAGGATATCTAGATGTGAATAAACTTATAGACATGATTTCTAATTGCGTAATAAGATGACCTATAGGCATGATTTCTAAATGTATGATGAAAAAAAAAAAGACCTATAGGCAGGATATTTATATGCAGATTCATAAACGAAGACGTTATGATTGCAGAAAATAAAAACCTAAGGCATGATATCTACCCTGCATGCATAACACAAGAGACCCTCCCCATTTTTACTATACACCCCATAGTTATTACAAATTATTACAACTTGAATGAATCCAGAAAAGTAAATTACATAAGAAGTTAAAAATTCCAACCAAAGAAAGCCTAATTCAGACTCCTAGTCTGACATGTGGAATAAACCAACTTCCAAAGACCAGATTTTCCAAAGCCTTTCTCTTATTTGGGATGTGTCAAAGTTCCAAGGAGCTTCAAGAACTCCAGGCAGTGCTTACACCCCAAATATCATTACAAGATCATAGTCCAGTGTGGAAGGGCCAACCCTCAAATGTCCAAGTTTAGAGGGAACTCAAGGTCCCAAGGCAAGGCTCAAAGGAGGGGGGCAGAACTTAGAGGCTAGGAGTAAGTGTAAGTGCAATAGAGGGGAATTAGGGAAGGCCATGGCAGGTTGGTGGTCATGCCCAGCAATTGGGATGCTGGCACACCCCTGACCAGCCTATCAGCTTTAAAATTGGAGAGTTAGGACCTATTGAAGGTCAAGTTTAGCCATGTACAGCAATTTGGATGCTTCCAGGCTACACCTTAACTCAGCACATATAGGGGAGTGGGGGTATGGGGATTCATACTAGAAGCATGATGCAAGGAAGAGCAGGCAAATGGGCATACCCAGCAATGAGACATACTTGCACACCGTCCATCCTGCTTAGAGGTTAGGGGGTCAAAAACTTAGGTCATGGACAACAATTCTTGTTTCCATGCCCTAAGTCCCCACTCACAAACACATTGGGGGTAATGGGATAGGGAGCAATTGTTCATAAAGAAGAGAAGCGGGCAGTAGCATATAGGCAGCTTTAAGTCAAATGTTAAACTTTATAGAGAAAAGAAAGTAGAGATGGATACAAGGACTTGCAAATAAACATATTGGGGTGATGCTGAAAATTAAGTTAGGACATACCAGTTCCAAAGAGACAAGTAAAGAGAAGCAGCAACCTTGTAAAAGCCAAAGCGCAGACAAGAAGCAGGAATACTCTAAGTATAAGTTCAGAAGAGAATTGTGATTGTGTAGTTTGAAGTGTGCTAAATCGTGTGTGATGTGTTAAATAAAGTCATTTTTTATAGTGTAGAAAGCAAGCAGAAATAGGTAAGAGAATAGTTTAAAAATCAATTACACAAGGTTTTCCTTTAATTAAAGGATTCTGATTTCACAGGGGCAAAGCTAATTAAGGAAATAGATTAATCAAACACTTTTCAAAGCAGTACAAGAGGGGTAAATACATAGAGATTTATTTAAGGACAAGGTCTTGACAGTGCACGATTATGCAAAATTAAGGAAAGGAAATCAATTGACAGCCAAGCAATCATGAGTCGAAAATTTTGTATGAATGAACCAAGTCAGAAAGGGGGAAAGATTTTAACTTAAAGAAAATCAGTAACAATCAATTAGACCTATTAAAAGGGATTCTAAATCAATCACAAGTTAAAAATTGGTTCATCACATATAAAAAATGCAGACACGTTTAAACCTGAAAGAACTGTCATGCCAATAAGTAGAAAAGCCTAGTGTAGAAGAAATTAAAAATTTCAGAATTGTATGCAAACAAAGAGGTCTAGACTTAGTTCAAAGGCTCAAAAGCTACTGCGAAAGTGTTAAGGGTTCTGAAATAAACCCTAATTCAATCGCGGTATCAAAACTCGGCAGAACCCCCAAATTCTAGGGTTTCTACCTTGAATCAAATACAGAGGTAGGGAAGCAACAGGCTCAGAGATCTCTTTTCATAATCTCATGAGAAGACAAGCAAGTATAATAAAAAATTCAAAGCAAACAGAGTGAAGGAATTGGCTCAAAGCACAATGAGAGAACAACATGATAGTAGAATAAACATGTTTAAAGAAGGTCTCAACATGGTTCAATGAAAGGCAAACAAAGAGACCTAAGAATTTAATAAAACAAATACAGCAGGAGAACACTAGAATTCTGAAAAGTATAGCAAAAGAGCATATAGGAAAACATAGTGAGATAAACATGTGAGCATGGTATAGAAACACAATAGGAAAACAAAAATATAGAAGCACAGAAAAACATGCATGATGGAAAGGAAACATGTGAGCACAGCAAAGACAAATACACACAAAGAAAGGGAAAAGAAAAGTCGGATAATCATTTTAAGTCTTTCAGAAAACCCTAAATCGAAGAGAAATGATTTTAAAAGTAATTTTGAAAGAAAAAATTGGGGAAATCATTTAAGAACCCAAGTAGAGCATAGATACGTGACAAATCTAAGAAAAATCAGAGAGAACCTCAAATAGTTAGGGTTTCGGAATAACCCTAGAATGAGAAAGTCTTGGAAAAGGTTCGATCGGAGTCGGATAAGTCAGAACCCGGCTCAAAACTCTATTGTACACCAGAGCAGGGCCGGAGATGGTCGTAGAACCTTGAATCGGTAAATATCTGAATGAAAACCTTCGAGTTCTGACCTCGATCCTTCGAGTACCAAGCGTATAGGAGCAAAGAGGGATGATTATAGGGCTTCCATGGCCGGAGAAGACATGGATTTCGGTGGTTTCAAGGCGGGAATGATTATAGGCGCTTGGGTTAAGGAAGGTTCAAGAGAACCTGAGAGAGGAGGGGGTTTAAAGGGCGGCGGGTAAAGCGGAAATGATTTAGGGTTGAGGGGTTTGTAAATTAAAAAAGGAAAGGTTGCACGTGAGCCGTTAATCTGTTAGATCAACGGCTGGGATTGAAAATTAAGTCCGGGCGGGTTATTTAATTGGGTCGGGAGCGAATAATTTAAGGATTGGTTCAGCCCATTTGTAATTGAAATTGGTGTTAATTGAGGGGATCGATTTTGGGCTAAAATGTAAATAGGCAGGGTATTATTTAAATAGCCATTTTCCCCCTTTTTATTTTATAAAAATAGTAAAGGACTTCTGAAAATAGATTAAAGGTACTGAGACACTTAATAATACATAAATATTGATTTAAAAATATTGGAACCTATTTATAATTATAAAATATTATTAATTCTCAAAATAGACTAGAATTGCAATTATATGCAATTTGGCTTTAAAAATACCAAATAAATTTGTAAAAATATATAAAAATTACTTTAACTAAATTTTAGAAAAAATATAGGAATAAAATAAATTATTCACCAAAATGATAATTTTGGGAATAACTATTGATTTTTGTACTGCAAGAATGGACAATAAATTAATTTTTTAAAATCTTAAGAATTAAGGAAAAATATCAAAATTATTGGGCATGTTTATATGCATACACATGTTATTTTGAAAGTATTTTGAGTATAAAAATACATAGAGAAAAATTGAGTATCAACAGCTGCCCCTCTTTACCCGAGAATGATGAAAGAGTTGTCGGGTAAAGACATGATGTCCAATTTTGGCCGAATGAAACGATTGAAGAATTTTGACCGAGCTCTGGTTCCTGAGCTGCCTACATATTCCTAATCTTATAAGAATCAGGCCATATGTAGTTCAGGGTTCATTGGAGGAATATGCCGATGGAGATTTCGAAAAACGAATGCAATGGATGGTTAGCGTCTGATAGGCTATGGGAACTGGACCGGGATCGCTCCTGCTGAGATGGCCATTGCTAGCTGGTGTACCTGCAAGTGAGTAATACCAACATATATTGTTCATAAATTTAAACGTGATACAAGTTCCTATTGGACCATGAATGTTGCCTTTTGACAGTTAGGATGATGTCCTCAGACCATGACGTCCAGGGCCATGAAGCGTAACAAAGGATTCGCAGGCTATGAAATGACGTTCTCAGGCTATGGGAATGATGCCTCTGAACTATGATGCCTTTGAATAATGCTATGCAAATATAGAAATGGGGTCCTCAAGCCATGACATGATGTTTTCGGGCTATGAAAATGGTGCCTCTAAACGATGACGCCTTTGAACAATTTGGCAATCTTTCAGTCCTAATGCAGGATTTGGTGATCTCTTAGCCGATGCAAGACTTAAATGAAATGGTGATATTTCAGCTGATGCGAGATTTAAATGAAATGGCGATATTTCAGCCGATGCTAAGTGTAAACATAAATGACGATCTTTCAGACGATGCGAGATATAAATGAAACGACGATATTTCAGCCGATGCTAAGTGTAAATATTAATGACGATCTTTCAGCCGATGCGAGATTTAAATGAAATGGCGATATTTCAGCCGATGCTAAGTGTAAACATAAATGTCGATCTTTCAGCCGATACGAGATTTAAATGAAATGGCGATATTTTAGCCGATGTAAAGCGTAAACATAAATGGCGATCTTTCAGCCGATGCGAGATTTAAATGAAGTGGCGATATTTCAGCCGATGTAAAGTAAACATAAATGGCGATTTTTCAGTCGATGCAAGATGGAGTGGTGATGTTTCAGCCTATGCAATTATAGAGGTAGAGCTTAACCTCAGAAGGCAGAATAGTAGCCTTATGCAATTAGGGAGACAAGGCTTAGTCTCGAAAGGCAGAATAGTAGCCTTATGCAATGCAAGAAATGCAGATGGAGGTAGAACTTAACCTCGGAAGGAAGAAAGGTAGTCTTATGCAATGCATATGGAGGTAGAGCTTAACCTCGGAAGGAAGAATAGTAGCCTTAAGCAATGCAAGAAATGCCGATGGAGGTAGAGCTTAACCTCGAAAGGCAGAATAATAGCCTTATGCAATGCAAGAAATGCAGATGGAGGTAGAGCTTAACCTCGGAAGGTAGAATAGTAGCCTTATGCAATGCAAGAAATGCAGATGGAGGTAAAGCTTAACCTCGGAAGGCAGAATAGTAGCCTTATGCAATGCCGGAGATGCGGATGGAGGTATAGCTTAACCTCGGAAGGCAGAATAGTAGCCTTATGCAATGCCGAAGATGCGGATGGAGGTAGAGCTTAACCTCGGAAGGTAGAATAGTAGCCTTATGCAATGCAAAGAAATAGAGGCGAATAATGATGAAATCTCTTAGCTGATAGATGATAGTTGGTTGGTGTATTGTGGTTGTTGGGGATGTCTAGTACTGATAGTGATTGTAAATAGGCGATGATCCTAAGAATTGTATTCCTAAAAGTATGAGTATGTAATCGTACCTGATGATTTTATGTCTTGGTTTCCTGCATCCAAAGAAAAATTGTGAGTTTTGCAATGGGGTCAGGTTAGTCCGTCTTCCTGTAGACCTCGCTTGTCCTGCTCGGCTCCTGTTTTATTGGGGTAGCATCGCTAGACAAAGCAATTTTGATAGTAGTCATGCATGATTTAGTAAAAGTGTAACAAGACATTGCAACCTCTCGCTCAGGAATTTTGAGGGTCCTCCTCAAAATTCTGCCCCAGTTTACTGGCTGGTGTTTCTGACAGCTGCGTGTTGGTGAATGGATGAAGCTCAACTTCGGAATTTTGAGGGTCTTCCTTAACATTCCGCCCCAGTTTCCAATATCGGGGGGAAATGAAAATTTTATTGAATTGGGACCGAACCCATAAGGCTGCCTACATATCCTCTCTTTAACGGGAATCAGGTCATACGTAGTTCAAATTCTATTCTGATTAAGTTGACCATGACAGACTGCGTTCATTCTTTTCCCGTCTATAAGGGCTAACTGCTCGTAGCGACTCTTTACCCATTCTGCATCTTCAAGTTCCACTTCCTGTATGATCCTCAAGGAGGGAATCTCTACTTCAGCGAGAATGACTGCCTCGGTACCATAAACCAACATGTAGGGAGTTGCCCCGGTTGATGTGCGAACAGTGGTGCGATACCCCAATAAAGCAAATGGTAGCTTCTCGTGCCACTGCTTATGCTTCTCTATCATCTTTCTCAATATTTTCTTGATGTTCTTGTTGGTGGCTTCTATAGCTCCATTCATCTGAGGTCTGTAGGCTGTAGAATTCTTGTGTTGATCTTGAATATTTCACACATTGCTCTCATCAAGTCACTGTTGAGATTGGAACCATTATTAGTAATGATTGACTCTGGGATGCCGAGCCGACAAATGATATGGTCACGAACAAAGTCTGCCACGACTTTCTTGGTCACTTCCTTGTATGATGCTACTTCAACCCATTTGGTGAAATAATCAATTGTCACTAGAGTGAATCTATGTCCATTTACTGCGGCAGGCTCAATAGGTGCGATAACATCCATTCCCCAAGTGGCGAACGACCACAACAAATTTGTTGTATTAAGCTTATTAGGAGGCACATTTATCATGTCTGCATGTATCTGATAGAGATGTCATTTTCAGACATACTAGATGCAGTCTGTTTCCATAGTAATCCAAAAATAACCAGCCCGGAGTATTTTCTTGGCTAAGACAAAACCGTTCATATGTGGGCCGCATGTCCCTGCATGAATTGCTTCCAATAGTCTGGATGCTTCGTTTGCGTCGACACACCTTAATAATCCCAAATCGGGAGTCCTCCTGTACAAGATTCCTCTAATGTGAAAGAAATTGTTAGATAACCTTCGAAGTGTGCGCTTCTGAGTGGCGTTTGCAAGTTTTGCATATTACCCTATGGCTAAATATTCCTTGATTTCTGTCAAAGGCTTTCTGAAAATCATCAGTCCATTTGGTAATGGCGTCCTTCTTTAATATCTTAAAGATCGGTTCACAAATAACAGTGGACTGAGCTATGAATCGGCTGATATAGTTGAGTCTCCCCAGGAAACTCATCACGCCCTTCTTGCTCTGTGGCGGTGGCAATTCTTGAATAGCCTTAACCTTTGATGGATCCAGTTCTATTCCTCGGCGACTCACAATGAACCCAAGTAGTTTTCCGGCAGGAACCCCGAATGCACACTTGGCAGGGTTCAGCTTTAGATTGTACCTTCTCAGTTAGTTGAAGAACTTCCTCAGATCTTCCATGTGGTCAGTGGCTATTTTGGATTTGATGATGACGTCGTCTACATATACCTCGATCTCTTTGTGTATCATGTCATGGAAAATAGTAGTCATGGCCCTCATGTAGATGGCCCCGGCATTCTTTAACCCAAACGACATCATTTTGTAACAATACATTCCCCACGGCATAATGAAAGCTGTTTTCTCTGCGTCTTCCTCAGCTATCCATATCTGATGATACCCAGCAAAACAATCGACGAATGACTGCAACTCATGCTTGGCGTAGTTGTTAATTAGAATGTGTATGTTTGTCAAGGGGAAGTCGTCTTTCGGACTGGCCCGGTTGAAGTCCCGGTAGTCGACACAGACCCTAACTTTTCCATCCTTCTTCAGTACCAGTACGATATTGGCTAACCATGTTGGATACTCCACTACCCTGAGAACCTTGACTTTGACTTGCTTGGTAACTTCTTCCTTGATTTTCAAACTCATGTCAGGTTTGAATTTCCTGAGCTTCTGTTTTACAGGGGGACATGTCGGAGGCAATTTGTGAGCTACAATAGATGTACTGAGACCAGTCATATCATCATACGACCATGTGAATATGTTTTCATATCCCCTTAGAAATTCTGTGTACTCTTCATTTTCTGATGGTGACAGATGAACACTGATACGCGTTTCTTTGACATTTTCTGTATCTCCCAAATTAACAACCTCAATCTCGTCCAAGTTGGACTTAGGTCTATTTTCAAAATCCTCAACCTCTTTAACAACCTCTTCTGGTATATTATCTTCTTCCAAGTCTATATCCGTTTATTGAGTCTATATCCGTTTATTGCGTTATCTCGTTGCAAGTCACAATTGTCGGTTCATCAAGATAAGTAATAGTAATGCTGTGTAAATAAGTAAACTATGAAAAGTAATAAGAGCGAGATTTATAAGAAACAAAAATTCTTTGATAAATTTCATAATTGTTTGGAACATTGGAGCTCTTATTTCAAAAATTAAAATGCAGAAAGAAAGTCAACTGGCAAAAAATAAAGATGATGCATGGTGCTTTGTTCAGCATTGCTATCACGAATCTTTCTGGGCCCTGGTGGTTCTGATGGACCAATTGTTGAGGCATGCTCCTCGGCTCATGGCTTGTATGGAAGGTCCTTCACCCCCCCTTGAAAATGACACAACAGTCCATAGTATCATCTTCCAGGAACAAGTTCCTCATTGCTGCTAATGCTTCCTCTTCTTCTGACCCATAAAGGACTTCGGTTGGTTGAAAAGTCTGCTCCAGATGGGGTATCAGATGCTCCAGTGGATATTAAAGACCGCACTAGGGTTGCGACCATTCCTTGAATTCTTTCCAGGTATACTCATATCCCAAACCAAAAGTGGTACCATGTTTCTTCAGCTTGATAGGTTTGGTGATTCCCTGGAGGTTCCTGCCGAGTCCCTTACCAGGTTCATATCCGCTCCAATTCAGTATACTTTCAATCTTGTTATCCTACCATTTATCCTTGTCCATGGCGTTGACTCGCTCAATGTGATGGTAGGTTTCCCCACCTATCTTCCTTCTTCCTCCGATTGCTGGGATGGACTGGTGACTGTATATAGGATTGCTATTATCCCCATGAATAATCACCTCTTGGTGATTCCACTCAAACTTCACTGCCTGATGTAGGGTTGATGCTACGGCCCCGGTAGCTAAATCTAAGGTCATCCCAGGAGCAAGTTGTAAGATGCTGGGACGTCTATTACTTGAAAGTCAACGTCGAACCAAGTCGTCCCATTTGTAGACACAAACTGATTTCCCCAATAGTGGACCTTTGGAACCATCAAAAGCTTTGACATTGATGGCTCCATCCTTGATCTCTTGTAGGCCCTTTCCCAATGTTCTGAGAGTTACCAATGGACAAATAATGAGGCTGTACCCTCCGTCGATCAAGAACCTGGTGATGAAATAATCCTTGCACAGTACGGTGATGTGCAATGCTTTGTTGTGGCTTAGCCTTTCCGGTGGCAACTCGTCTTTATGGAAAGTGATTTTGTGGCTCTCCAATACTTGCCCTACCATGTTTGCCATTTATCCTCCCGTTATGTTGTTGGGTACATATTCCTCACTCAGTATCTTCAACAAGGCATTCTTATGTGCATCGGAGCTTTGCAACAAAGCTAGGATGGAGATCTGTGCAGGTTTTTTATTCAGTTGATCAATGACTGAGTAATTTTTTTCTTGTATCTTCCTCCAGAGATCATCGGGACCAGTTTCAATAGGCCGTCTAGAGGCCTGCTTACTTGATTCGGCTAAATGCTCCAGAGTATAAACCCTGCCGGTTCTTGTCATACCCTACGTCGCAACTACTTCTCCGGTTTTGGCTTTTCCTTTTCTCCTTGCCTCGACTGTGTAATCCCAGGGGATGGTCTTCGTATGGAATGGTGCTATGGATAAAATTGCCACTGGGATGGGTACCTTTGCTTTGGGAGGTAACACAGTAACTTCAAATGGCGCAGGTGCCTTTGGGGGACCCAAACTCAACCTTAATTGGTCATGGCGTCTTTGTAGGAGACGATGTTTCAAGATCGAGTGGTATGAACATGTTCACTTCAGCGTCTTTAGAAGGCTGGATCTGGGCTACAATCAGATTAAGTGTGACCGTCGGTTTCTTTGGCTCGTGTCCCTCAGCGATTAATCCGATCGATCCTTTAGGGTCCCAATCATCTTCTATATCGATCATGTAAACGCCTTCGCCTTTGTGGTCAGTCAGAGGGTTGTTGCGGACATTTGGGGCAGGCTCCTTTGCCACAATGATCTTGTTGTCAATCAAAGCCTGAATCTTGTCCTTCAGGAAGCGGCACTCATCAATGGTATGCCTCTTTATGCCAGAATGGTATGAAAATGTTTTGTTTGGGTTGATCCATTAGAAAGGATTTTCTGGAGTTATGGCAGGGATAGAAGTGACATAACCAGCAGCTTTAAGCCTTTCATACAGCTGGTCGATTGGTTCGGCAATGGCGGTGTATTATTTGGGAGGTCTGCGATTGGCGTTTGGTTGGGGTCTAGGGAAATTTTGGCAAGGTGATTGATAGTGAGCTTGTTGGTTATTGTAGGCTTGGTAGATGTGTACGGGCTGGGAGTATTTGGTTAATGTAGGCTGGTATGCGGGAGGTGGAGATGATTGGTAAGTGGGTGAGGGTGCTTAGTAGTTTAGGGTTGGCTGATATGTGAGTGGAGGTAATGGATAGGTTTGGTATTTTATTGGGGATTTCGTCCTCTGTGCAACCATCACGGCACCCACATCCCTTTTCTTGGATGTGCCACCAGACTGTAGAGCCTTGTTGGTAGCCTGCAATACTTCAAAATTAGTGACCATACCTCTTTTGATACCTTCCTCGATCCTCTCCCCTAGTTTGATGATATCGGAAAATTTCTGGCCTTCGATCAACATCAATCTCTCATAGTACTGTGTTTCTTGAGCCCGAACGAAAAACCTGTTCATTTGTTCTTCTTCTAAGGCCGGCCTGACCTTAGTGGCTTCTGATCTCCAACGAGTAGCATACTCGCGGAATGTCTCCGTGGGTTTCTTCTTTAAATTCTGGATGTAGAACACATCTGGCGCATTCTCTATGTTGAATCTGAATCTGTCCATGAAATCGGATGCCATATTTAGCCAATTCGTCCACTTCTTCGAGTCTTGACTAATGTACCAAGATAAAGCATCCCCTTTCAGGCTTCTCATAAAGAGCTTCATGCAAATCTTTTCATCTTTTCCTACTTCGACCAGTTTTGTCGCAGTAGGTCCTTAGATGAACTCTGGGATCCCTGGTGCCATCGAACATCTCGAACTTGGGAGGTTTGTACCCCTCGGGAAGTTCGACATCTGGTTGAATGCAAAGGTCTTCGTAATTTAGCCCCTTAATCCCCTTGCTTCCTTCGACACCCTGAACTCTGCTAGTTAGTTTCTTGAGTTCTGCGGCCAGATTCTTGATAAGAGAGTCTTTGTCATCAGGCTCAGGTGTGCTTGAAATGGGTTGAGTAGGATGCGGCACAGTTTCCACATAAATAGGGTTGTTGTGATGAGGGTAAGAATGGTCATTTGTGAAGTTTAATGGTTCAGGGATGAGCAATGGGGTGTTACTTGAAGTCTGGCATGTGTTGCAGTGGTGATGGGGGACGAGTTGGTTTTGTGGTTTCGGGATGTTTGGAGGAGGTGTGGAGTTTTGAGTGTTGGGAAAGTTGACATCTGGGGTAGTGAGGGAAAACGACAAGCTTTCCAAATTCCGAACTTGGTCCAGTTCTTCCTGAAATTTCAAAAACTTTTGTTCAAGCTGGGAGGCACTTTCCTTGGAAACTTGAATACCCTGAGAAGTCTCTACCCTTTCAATCGAACTCTCCTTCCTAACATTGCTCAAATCTTCCATTTTCCCCTTGTTCTTGTTTTTTATAGGACTCGGAGGAGGAGGAGGAGGTGGAGGGCCCTTGGATCTTGTGGAATAGGATGATGATGCCAGAATGCACGAACCTTTGGGGTAAGGGAATAAAACAAAAGGTAAAAACAAAAAGGTAACAAGTTAGTGTGGATTATGAGGATAAAAACATTGCAGTATTTAAACACATAGTGCAAGAATATAAATTGTGTCCTAATTTGGGACCCTCGTTGTACTCGAGGTAGGCTAAATGCCTCATTTTATTGATAAAAATAAGATGAATCCCAAAATGACACTACAATTGCGGAAAATAAAATGTCACTAATGGCCATGGGCCTTATTACATTAAAGCAAAAGAAAGACTGCTAACTACTTGGTCCCAGAAGGACCTTCCTCAGACTCGACATCTTTAGCTCCATCAAACAGCTTCACTAGCTCACGCAGTCCCAACAGCAAGTAGGCTCTGGCCAAGTGTCCTCCTTCGTTTCCTTCAACATTCTAGCAATTTTCAATCCTCTGGATGAACTTCCTCTCCAGCTCCACTAAACACCGCTCCAAATACCCTAGTCACTTGTTGGCGCTGACGGCCATATCTTTCCATTCTTCAATCAGCTTCTGATGGGCTTCTTGAATTTCCCGATTCTCACTCTCACATTCCCCAATCCTTTTGCACAATTGGTTGTACTTAACCTGCTCCTCAGCCTTTTCGTCGATGAACCTGTGACCTAGAACAAACCCTGGTTGTCCCAAGCCATCATGATTATCCTCTAGCCAACCTGAGTAGTATGGCGAACAACTGGCGTGATATCTATCTGACTTAATGGAATCTTTCCCCAATATGATTTTGCAGTACCACATGTGCTGAGCTTGTCACTTATAAGGGTTATCGTCATCCTAAAAGTTGGCCCTGAAGTGACCCATTTTGTCGACCCTTGGTATAACCTGCTTTCTTCCTGCCTGCCTCATGACTCGGAGAGGGACATACGGATAAGTTCCTCTCAGACCGATGAGTATAAGAAACAGTGCATCTCGAGATCGTACAATGAACTCTTCAGTAGGGAACCATTCGAACATCCACTACACTTGACCTTCTTTTAGATTTTTGAACAACTCTACCCACCCTTTAGCATCTTCTGGTTGGGCAAACATGTTAGGCATATAATTCATTCGCCTTGGCTGATGGAAGGCGATATGATCATTCCAATCTCTGCGTAGAATCTCTTTCCGATATTCACCCCTTTGGAGGTGCTCCATGAGCCAGAGTTGAAGTAATAAGTTACAACCCTCAAAGTGTTTGGCCCCTCATTGACACCTTTCCAGGGCTCGGTATATCTCAGCAACAATCATAGGTACTATGCTAAAAGGTTGCCCGCTAATTCCTTCCATCAAGGTCTTGGTGACCATGGCCAGTCTAGTATGGATCCTAGCCTTCTTCATAGGAAATACTATCATCCCTAAAAAGAAGAACATGAAGACGAAGACTCTTCTGTGGATATGCCCCAATGATGTGAGGGTGAATTCGTCTGGGTAAGTGCGGTAGGACTTGCTATGGCCATACCTCCCATATAGATAGTCAAAAGAAATGTAGGAATCCTTCAGGCAGGTCAAGTCTGTGTTCTTCTTTAGTCCTATCATTTTGAGAAAACCCCTACCCTTGCGGTTCTCAGGCATAAGAAAACCCAGAGTCTCTCATGAAATACCAACTAATCCCCCTATTTCCTCGAGCAGCGGTGTCATCTCAAGGTCCCTGAAGCGGAACACAGATCTGTCGACATCTCAGAATAGAGTTGCAGCCTCTATGATTTTGTTGTCGGGTTGGATTTCCAAAAGAGAAGGAAAATTTCCCAAATATTTGCGGACGAGGACCTGATCACTGGAATGAAGGTCTTCCCACCAACTTAGCAACCATGGGTGAATGTGGGTTACCATGCCGAATCTGGGGACTTCGTGCCTCATTTTCTGCAAAACAAAGTGTTAGACCCTTACACTCGCCGGACTCGACTACTTAACCCAATAATTAGCATAGGCAACATTTAGGTCTCCAAATATATGCACATAATGTGGTGGTGTCCATTTGGGTTTCCAGGAAACCTAGTGGACTTTGGACAAGGATATCTTAAAGAGTCATTATGCGGACAACATAACTGACTCGACTAGGTTTGCTAGTGATGCATGCACAATTGAATAGAGTAAGGTTTCTATGGGGTGTTAGACCAGTACCCTTGAGCGGACAACTCAAGAGGGAAAGGCACGGAACCATCGACTGCACCGCTGATCGACTAGTTTTACTGCAAATACGCCTTTGCCAAATTTAGAGGGTGATATATCGGAAGGGCGCAACCACTCATTATAAGCGTTGCTATGGTATTTTGTTTGGCACGAGTGGAATATGATGTGGAAGATGCAATTACAAGAATGAAACAAGTTTTCACGTATTTGTATGTTCATAAAATACTGATTACAATAATTGCTCATAATTACAACAGTATTGAAGGAAAGCGGTAAAAGAAAGCATTAAAGAAAAGAAAAGAAACAAAGAGCCAAGTCAGTTTCGTAGAAGAAGAGATAAAAACGTTAAGTAAAGACAATAAAGATGCAGTAAAGTTACAAATAACATGAAATGGTAAAAGCCTAAACAATATCCCCAGCATAGTCACCATTCTGTCGATGCCCCCTTTTTCTTTTAAAGGCAAAATCGGGTTTACGACATTTGAGAGGGCAACTCTTTTCCCTTTTGGGAATTAGAGTTTTGGAGTTTGAAGAGTCGCCACTTATGGATTAAGTGCATTAGGACATTAAGAAGGGTTTGAGTTTTAAGAACCAGAGTTCGGGTAAGGGCTAGAAATTATCTCAAGGGGAAGGTGTTAGGCACCCCTCAAGATCCACTAGTGTGGTTCCCGGCCATATTACAATTGTGACTTCACATAATCAAGTAAGAAATTAAGGCTCAAGTAGAAGGGGTTTTCATATAATATTGCAAGTAAATTGATTTTTGAATAAGGTAAAGAAAGCAGAAATTTAAGAAAAGAAAAAAATCATTTGAACGAATATAAACAAGTAAAGGGAAGGGGGTCCTAGGTTTATTAGAAATATGGATCACATCAATGCAATACCCGGTAATTACTCCTCAAAGAGGGGCTACACGTGGTATTAGTGCACTGGTCATCGTATCCATATCTACTCTTTCCCACCCCGTTAAGGTGTTAAACGCGGAAGGGTTTCGTTACTTATTGCACGCTATTACCCGCCCCGATCCTATCAATTCCGGAGGCATTTGGGACTACTAGTCCTAAAGGGAAGGGAATAGAGGCTTTTCAGAAGTTTAGGAAAGGATAAAAATCTAGGCGACAAACAAAACATATAATCAGATGGAGAAGCAAACATCAGTTATGGCTCAAACAGGCCTCCTCACTCAAAGGCAAATACATAGCATGACTTCAAATACTGGTTAGGTCTTTAAATAAACTTAACGTAAGAAAGGTGACTGATTTATCACATATTTTTAGATAAAAAGTCCGAATTAGACCTGCCTGCTGGTTGTAATTATTAAGACTGGTATTAATCAAGATGAGGCCTGTAATCATGATACCTAACGTTGCAAGAGGCATACTGATTTTAAATAAAGATTACTGATTTTAGAAACAAGAAAATGTTCTGCAGATTTTAAAACGACTTTACACTGGTTCTAGACTTGTAAACTAAATAGACGATTCAGGTTCAGTTAGTTATTCCTATAGGATTGCTTTCTAAGCGTGATTGATTTAAAACATTTGTAAAAAGTGCAGGAGTCCTATATGCATGGTATCTAGAGTGCCTTTTGTTATTCTAACCTATAGACTGTTTGCCTAATGTGTATATGTAAATATGAATAAACTTATAGGCATGGTCTCTATATGCAGATGACATACTTATAGGCATGATTTCTGTAAGCGTAATGAAATGACTTACAAACAGGGTTTCTTAATGTACAATGAAATGACCTATAGTCAGGATATCTAGATGTGAACAAACTTATAGACATGATTTCTAATTGTGTAATAAAATGACCTATAGGCAGGATTTCTAAATGTATGATAAAAAATGACATATAGGCAGGATATTTATATGCAGATTCATAAACGAAGATGTTATGATTGCAGAAAATAAAAACCTAAGGCATGATATCTACCCCGCATGCATAACACAAATGACCCTCCCCATTTTTACTATACACCCCATAGTTATTACAAATTATTACAACTTGAATGGATCCAGAAAAGTAAATTACATCAGAAATTAAAAATTCCAACCAAGGAGAGCCTAATTCAGACTCCTAGTCTGACATGTAGAATAAACCAACTTCCAAAAACCAGATTTTCCAAAGCCTTTCTCTTATTTGGGATGTGTCAAAGTTCCAAGGAGTTTCAATAATTCAAGGTAGTGCTTACATCCCAAATATCATTACAGGATCATAGTCCAGTGTG
Source organism: Nicotiana glauca (assembly GCA_026770625.1). Lineage (NCBI taxonomy): Eukaryota > Viridiplantae > Streptophyta > Magnoliopsida > Solanales > Solanaceae > Nicotiana > Nicotiana glauca. The sequence continues at coordinate 42,881 of MU785447.1, forward strand.
GAAGGGCTAGCCCTCAAATGTCCAAGTTCAAAGGGAACACAAGTTCCTAAGGCAAGGCTCATAGGAGGAGGCAGAACTTAGAGGCTAGGAGTAAGCGTAAGTGCAATAGAGGGGAATTAGGGAAGGCCATGGCAGGTTGGTGGTCATGCCTAGCAATTGGGATGCTGGCACACCCCTGACCAGCCTATCAGCTTTAAAATTGGAGAGTTAGGACCTATTGAAGGCCAGGTTCAGCCATGGACAACAATTTTGATGCTGCCAGGCTACACCTTAACTCAGCACACATAGGGAAGTGGGGTATGAGGATTCATACTAGAAGCAGAATGCAAGGAAAGAGCAGGCAAATTGGCATACTCAGCAATGAGACATACTGGCAAACCTTCCAGCCTGCTTAGAGGTTAGGGGGTCAAAAACTTAGGTCATGGACAACAATTCTTGTTTCCATGCCCTAAGTCCCCACTCACAAACACATTGGGGGTAATGGGATAGGGAGCAATTGTTCACAAAGAGGAGAAGCAAGCAGTAGCATATAGGCAACTTTAAGTCAAATGTTAAACTTTACAGAGAAAAGAAAGTAGACATAGATACAAGGACTTGTAAATAAACACATTGGGGTGATGCTAAAAATTAAGTTAGGACATACCAGTTCCAAAGAGACATGTAAAGAGAAGCAACAGACTTGTAAAAGCCAAAGTGCAGACAAGAAGTAAGAATACTCTAAGTATAAGTTCAGAAGAGAATTGTGATTGTGTAGTTTGAAGTGTGCTCAATTGTATGTGCTGTGTTAAAGAAAGTCATGTATTTATAGTGTAGAAAGCAAGCAGAAATAGGTAAGAGAATAGTTTAAAAATCAATTACACAAGGTTTCCCTTTTATTAAGGGATTCTGATTTCAAACGGCAAAGCTAATTAAGGAAAAAGATTAATCAAACACTTTTCAAAGAAGTACAAGATGGGTAAATACATAGAGGTTTATTTAAGGACAAGGTCTTGACGGTACACGGTTATGCAAAATTAAGGAAAGGAAATCAATTGACAGCCAAGGAATCATGAGTCGAAAATTTTGCATGAATGAACCAAGTCAGAAAGGGGGAAAGATTTTAACTTAAGGAAAATCAGTAACGATCAATTAGACCTATTAAAAGGGTTTCTGAATCAATCACACGTTGGAAAACCTTTTGGAAGGAATGTTCATCACATATAAAACATGCACACACATTTAAACATGAAAGAACTGTCATGCCAATCAGTGGAAAAGCCTAGTGTAGAAGAAATTAAAAAGTTCAGAATTGTATGCAAACAAAGAGGTCCAGACTTAGTTCAAAGGCTCAGAAGCTACTCTGAAAGAGTCAAGGGTTCTGAAATAAACCCTAATTCAATCGCGGGATCAAACCTCGGTAGAACCCCCAAATTCTGGGGTCTCCACCTTGAATCGAATACAGAGGTGGGGAAGCAACAGGCTCAGAGATCTCTTTTCAGAATCTCATAAGAACACAAGCAAATATAATAAAAAACTCAAAGCAAACAGAGTGATGGAACTAGCTTAAAACACAATGAGAGAACAACATGATAGTAGAAGAAACATGTTTAAAGAAGGTCTCAACATGGTTCAGCGGAAGGAAAACAAAGAGACCTAAGAATTTAATAAAACAAATACAGTAGGAGAACACAAGAACACTAAAAAGTATAGCAAAAGAGCATATAGGGAAACATAGTGAGACAAACATGTGAGTATGGTATAGAAACAGAGTAGGAAAACAAAAATATAGAAGCACAGAAGAACATGCGTGATAGAAAGGAAACATGTGAGCACAGCAAAGACAAATACACACAAAGAAAGGGAAAAGAAAAGTCGGATAATCATTTTAAGTCTTTCAGAAAACCCTAAATCGAAGAGAAATGATTTTAAAAGTAATTTTGAAAGAAAAAATTGGGGAAATCGTTTAAGAACCCAAGTAGAGCATAAATACGTGAAAGATTTAAGAAAAATCGGAGAGAACCTCGATTAGTTAGGGTTTCCGAAGAACCCTAGAATGAGAAAGGCTTGGAAAAGGTTCGATCGGAGTCGGATAAGTCAGAACACAACTGAAAGAAGTAGAAATGGAGGAAACAGAGCGGTAACTCATGAGACGACGGGTCGGGTCATCACATCCTCCCCAACTTAAACAAACTCTCGTCCTCGAGCGAGTCAAGAAACATACCTGAAGCCTAAAAAAGGTGAGGGTATCTGCTCCGTATCTCCCGTTCGGTCTCCCAGGTGGCCTCCTCCACGGGCTGACCTCTCCACTGCACCTTCGCTGAAGTGACATCCTTTGATCTCAATTTCCATACCTGACGCTCCAAAATGGCTGCTGGCTCTACATCATAAGTCAAATCACCCTCCAACTGAACTGTACTGAAATCCAGAACATGGGATGGGTCTCCAATATACTTTCGGAGCATAGAAACATGAAAAACTGGATGCACGCTTGACAAGCTGGGTGGCAAGGCAAGCTCATAAGCCACCTCCCCAATCCTCCAAAGTACCTCAAAGGCCCAATGAACGAGGACTCAATTTCCCCTTCTTTCCGAATCTCATAACACCCTTTGTGGGTGAAACCTTCAACAGGACCTTCTCAGTAACCATGTAGGATACATCTCGAACCTTCCTGTCCGCATAACTCTTCTGTCTCGACTGCGCTGTACGGAGTCTCTCCTGAATCACGTTCACCTTCTCTAGTGCATCCTGGACTAAATCTGTCCCCAATAGCCTAGCCTCACCGGGCTCGAACCAACCAACTGGAGATCTACACCGCCTCCCATACAAAGCCTCATACGGAGCCATCTGAACACTCGACTGGTAGCTGTTATTGTAGGAAAACTCTACAAGTGGTAGAAACCGACTCTATGACCCTCCAAAGTCAATGACACAGGCGCGTAGCATATCCTTTAATATCTGAATGGTGCGCTCGGACTGTCCCATATGAGGGTGAAAGGTTGTGCTCAACTGTACCTGAGTACCCAACTCTCGTTGAACAGACTACCAGAACTGAGAACTAAACTGTGTGCCTCGATCTGATATCATGGAAACTAGGACACCATGTAACCGAACGATCTCCCGAATATAAATCTCCGCCAGCTGCTCTGAAGAATAAGTAGTACAAACAGGAATGAAGTCTGCAGACTTGGTTAGCCTGTCTACAATCACCCAAATAGCATCGAACTTTTTCAAAGTCCATGGGAGTCCGGTAACAAAATCCATGGTGATCTTCTCCCACTTCCACTCGGGAATAACCATCTACTGATGGAAGCCACCCGGTCTCTGATGCTTATATTTCACCTGCTGACAATTCAGACACCAATCTACAAAATCCACAATATCTTTCTTCATCCTCCGCCACCAATAGTGCTGTCTAAGGTCTTGATACATCTTCGCGGCACCCGGATGAATGGAATACCGCGAGCTATGGGCCTCCTCCAATATCAACTCCCGAAGCCCATCCACATTGGGCACGCAAATCCGGCCCTGTATCCTCAACACACCATCATCACCAATGGTCACATCTCTGGCATCATCATGTTGAACCCTGTCCCTAAGGACAAGCAAATGCGGATCGTCATACTGGTGCTCTCTGATGCGATCATATAAGGAAGACCGAGAAACCACACATGCAATCACCCGACTAGGCTCCAAAATATCTAATCTCACAAACCGATTGTCCAAGGCCTGGACATCAACTGCAAGGGGCCTCTCCCCAACTAGAATATACGCCAAACTCCCCATACTCACTGTCTTTCGGCTCAAAGCATCGGCCACTACATTGGCCTTCCCCGGATGATACAGAATAGTAATATCATAATCCTTAAGCAACTCTAGCCATATCCGCTACCTCAAATTAAAATCATTTTGCTTGAATAAATGCTGAAGACTGCGATGATCAATGAATACCTCACAAGATACGCCATACAAGTAATGCCTCCAAATCTTCAATGCATGAACTATGGCAGCCAACTCCAAATCATGAACAGGGTAGTTCTTCTCATGGGGCTTCAACTGACGAGAAGAATAAGCAATAACTCTACCCTCCTGCATCAATACACAACCAATCCCAACACTCAAAGCATCACAATATTACAATATATGAACCTAAAGCTGATGGCAAAACCAATATTGGAGCTGTGATCAAAGCTGCCTTGAGCTTCTGAAAGCTCTCCTCACACTCGTCCGACCATATAAATGAAACACCCTTCTGAGTCAACTTGGTCAATGGCAATGCAATGGAGGAACATCCTTGAACAAACCGGCGATAATATCCTCCCAACCCAAGAAAACTACGAATCTTTATGGCTGAGGACGATCTAGGACAACTCTAAACCGCCTATATGTTCTTCGGATCAACCTGAATACCCTTGCTGGACACCACGTGTCCCAAGAAAGCCACTGAACTAAGCCAAAATTCACACTTGGAGAACTTTGCATAAAGCTTCTCCTCCCTTAGTCTCTGCAATACAACTCGCAAATGCTCTGCGTGCTCCTCCTGACTACGCGAGTACACCAGAATATCATCAATGAAAATAATAACGAACGAATCCAGATAAGGCCGCAATACACTATTCATCAAATACATGAACACTACTAGGGCATTGGTCAGCCCGAAAGACATGACAAGAAACTTATAGTGACCATATCTAGTCCTGAAAGCAGTCTTAAGAATATTTGAATCCCTGATCTTCAACTGGTGATAACCCGAACAGAGATCAACCTTGGAAAACACCCTCGCTCCCTTAAGTTGGTCGAACAAATCATCAATGCGAGGTAGGGTATACATGTTCTTAATTTTTACCTTTTTCAATTGCCTATAATCGATGCACATTCTCATTTTGCCATTATTTTTCTTCACAAACAGAACTAGCGCACCCCAAGGTGACACACTAGGCTGAATGAACCCCTTATCTAGGAGTTCCTAGCATTGTTCCTTCAATTCTTTCAACTCTGCTGGTGCCATGCGATATGGCAAAATAGAAATGGGCTGAGTGCCCGGCACCGGGTCAATACCAAAATCAATATCCCTATCTGGTGGCATGCCCGGCATGTCTGCAGGAAATACATCAGGGAAGTCCCTCACAACTGGGACAGAATCAATACTGGGAGTCTCAGCTCCGACACCCCTCACAAAAACAAGATACGAGAGACAACCCTTCCCAACCATACGCTAGGCCTTCAAGAAAGAAATCACTGTACTCGGAACATAATCAGTCACACCATGCCACTCGATCTGTGGTACACCCGGCATAGCCAAAGTGACTGTCATAGCATGACAGTCTAGAATAGCATGACACGAAGATAACTAATCCATGCCCAAAATAACATCAAAGTCCACCATGCTCAATAGCAATAGATCAACTCGGGTCTCCAGACCCCTAATAGTCATAACACATGACCGGTACACACGATCCACAACAATAGTGTCGCCCATCAGGGTAGATACATGAACAAGTAAAGCAAGAAACTCCCGGAGTGCACTCAAATAGTGAGCAAAATATGAGAACACGTAAGAATAGGTGGAACCAGGTTAAAATAATACTGAGGCATATCTGCGGCGGATTGAAACAATACCTATAATGACAACATCTGAAGCAATGGCATCTGTCCTACCTAGAATAACATAAAAACGAGCCTGGCCACCGCCTGATCAACCTCCCCCTCGGGGGCGACCCCTGGCTGCCTGATCTCCACCCCTAGCTAGGTGGGTGGGTGGTGAAGTAACTGGAGCAAAAGTCGATGGCTGACCCCTCTGCTAATGCTGACCGTCACGGAGTCGAGAACACTACCTCCTCATATGCCCAAACTCTTACACTCATAACAACTACCCGATTCTAGAGATGGGGACTGAAGTAAACCCCTCGCACCTGAGTGACTAGTAGGTGCACTCAGCGTAGAAGAACCCTGAGCTGATGGGGCACGAGATAAACTCTAAGCTGGGAGGGCGCTGAGTGAAGGCTGGCCCTGTTGAGGCCCATGATGACCACGACCTGAAGATGCCCTACAATACTCTGGACAGGCCTACTGAGCAGGCTTGAAAGAACGACCTCTACCATGCTGGAACTGGCTCCTCAAAGGAGCACCACTGTAATTGCCCGATCCACAAGGCTTTTTTGCCTCCTCTCCTCTCGCTCTCGACTGCGAACTGACTCGATCTTACGAGCGATATCCACCACCTCCTCAAACGTAGCACCCAATACTCTCTCTCTAGTCATCAGAATACGGAGATGGTAGTTAAGGCCATCCACAAATCTCCTGATCCTCTCACGATCTGACGGAATTATCCAGGTGGCATGACGAGCCAACTCTGAAAATCTTATCTCGTACTAGGTCACAGTCATATCTCCTTGCGTCAACCACTCTAACTGCCTACGCAGATCCTCTCTGCGGGACTGTGTTACATACTTCTCTAAGAAGAGAGTGGAGAACTGCTGCCAAAGAAGGGGCGCTTCACCAACCGACCTACGCCTCTTATACGTCTCCCACCAAGTGAAGGCAGCCCTAGTAAACTAAAAGGTGGTAAATGCCACACCGCTAGACTCAAGAATCCCTGCTGTACGGAGCATCCACTGACACCTATCAAGAAAACCTTGGGTATCCTCGCACTCAGCACTACAGAATATCGGAGGTTGGAGTCTACTAAACCTTTCAAGATGACGTTGCTCATCCTCCGAAATAATTGGAACCCTGAACTCCTGCATTGGTGCAACCGGCTGAGTTGGAGGTACCTCTAGCGTCTGTAGTCCCTGCACTACCTACTCAAGTGTGCAAGCAGTGGGGGTCTGGTTACCTCTCCCGGCTTGTGAAGTAGCTGCTGCTGTGGTGACTGAAACTGCTTGAGCCAGGCCAGTGCAAACTGTCAAGATCTGTGTCAAGGTCTCCTGTAGACCTGAAATCACGATAGGCACGACTGGTGCCTGAACTGGTGCTGCTGGAGTCTGATCCGGAGCTGGGGAAGCTGGTGGATCAACAGATGCTGCCCTCGCTACTTTGCCTCTGCCTCTGTCATGTCCATGACCGCATCCACGGCCTCTAGTGGCCTCAGTGGGAGGCACTGGTGGTCGTCCACCTCGTTCAGTAGCTCGTGTCCTCACCATCTGTGAGAGAATAGAATAATAGAAGTTTAGTTCTCGATTCAACAAAGTCGCACGATAAGAATTTCAAGAATATGAAGTTTTCCTAAAGGTTCCGCTGCCTCTCGAGGATAAATACAGGTATCTCCGTACCGATCCACGAGACTCTACTAAACTGGCTCATGACTTGCGAGACCTAGTAACCTAGGATCTGATACCAACTTTTCACGACCCCAATCCCGGTCTTGATGGCGCCTAACACATTGCTAGGCAAGCCCGGCCAATTATCAATCACAACCCTTCCGTTATAGAATTCATTGCCAATTAACAGAGTTTTAAAAACCAATTTAACGTAAATAGAGGTCTGAAACAATAGAAAGAATGTACGAACATCATGTCACAAATCAAGAGCCTCTATTACAAGTCTGTAAATAGCGTAAAACAGAGATAGTCTAAAAATACTAAAAATAAAGAAGATAGAATGAGAAATCGGGTCTACAGACTCCATGTAGCTACCTCGATGACTCCGGTCAATGATGAGCAGCTGGAAAGCTCTCTTTATGCCACAGGAGCACCTGGATCTGCACACAAGGTCCAGGGAGTAATATGAGTACTCCGACCCAGTGAGTAATAATCATAAATAACGGCTGACAGTAAGAAATCACGTAATAGCACTAAGCAATTCTATATCAAGCAGTAAATCAACTCAAGCAGCAAAGTAGTGAATAAGTCATATGAAATATATTTAGGTCAGGTAAAACAGGTATTTTATCAGGTGTTTAACAAGTATAATTTTGTCCTCGAACACAGTAACCATATATCTCTCACAATAACCACAATCAAAACAACCGCTACGGCGTGCAAGCCCGATCTATACATCGTTGTGGCGCACAACCCGATCCATATAAATAGTCGACCGCGCTCACTGGGAGTGTGTAGATTTCGGAAAGGGCTCCTACAGCCCAAGCGCTATATTGCTGCAACGTGCAGCCTGATCCACATAAATATTTGCTGCGGCGTGTAGCCCAATCCATACAAGTATTTGCTGCGGCATGCAGCCCGATCCATAATATATATATATATATATATATATAAAATCCTCACTATTGGGTTCTAAATCCCTCTCAGTCATTTTAGGACATAATAATATAAGGTAGGGATCTCAGCCCATATATTTCTGTCATTTTGGATTAGCATTGATAAAACCGGTTCATATTGTTTAAGCAAGTAGAAGAACATGACTGAGGATATGATTTTCAACAAAACTCAAGCCCTGGGCCCACTTCTCAAAACTCAGATATTTTCACATTAACGAGTTCCTTATCTCGCCATGAGTCCATACATATCAAAAACACAAGAATCGGAGTCCAATTGACCCCTCAAATCTCCAATTTAAACTCTCTAAACATCAAGCTCTAACCCTCCATTTTTAGTCCACAAATCCTTAAATATTCAGTACTAATTCATGAAATAACACCATAGGTTTATGTTTTTAGGTCCAAAACCCTTACCTTATCGAAGCTCCTTGAAATCCCTCTTTAGAATCGCCCAAAAATCACCATGTCCTAAGTTAAAATGAATAAACCCTTCAAAAATCGCGAAGAAGAACCTTTTATACCTTCTACCTAGTCATAACCGCATCTGCGGTCAATTACCCGCTTCTGCGGTACCGCTTCGGCGGTCAATATTCCGCATCTGCGGAAATTCATTAAAACTCCGCCTACCGCATCTGCGGCTCCGCAGGTGCGGTCCTTCTTTCGCATTTGCGGTTCCAGGCCTTCCTCAACCTCTCCTCTTCTGCGATGCCATTCCCACATCTGCGATACCGCACATGTGGTTCCCCAGCCGCAGGTGTGAAAATACCAGCAACAACAAAAATCTAAAATTCCACAAGTCCAAAAATCTTCCCGTTAGCCATCTGAAATCACCCCGAGGCCCCCGGGACCTCAACCAAAAATACCAATACATCCTAAAATATCATTCAAACTTGTCCCAATCATCAAAACCTCAAACAGCACAAAAACTATCAAATTACATCGAATTCAAGCCTAAGTTCTTCTAAAACTTCCGAAACACGCATTTGATGAAAAACCCAACCAAATCACCTCGGAATGACCTGAAATTTTACACACACATCCGAAATCACATAAAGAAGCTACAAAAACTCTCCCGACCCTCGGATCAAAATCTCACCTATCAATCGAAAATCGCCGAAATACTAACTTCGCCAATTCAAGCTTAATTCTACACCGAACCTCCAAAACCACTTCCGATCACACTCCTAAGCCACAAATCATCCCCTAAAGTTAACCAAATCATCGGAAACCACATCCGAACCTTCTAACTCATAAGTCAACATCCGGTTGACTTTTCCAAACTAAGCCTTCCTTAAAGAGACTAAGTGTCTCATTTCTTACCAAATTCACTCGGAACTCAACCCAATCAACTCAACCACAGAAAGCATGGATAACAAAGCATAAAGAAGCATAAATGGAGGAAACAGAGCGGTAACTCATGAGATAACGGGTCTGGTCGTCACAAACGAGATCGAGCACAATGGGTTAGACTGACTGGGTTTTGATTTCAATTTCACGATAAAGTTCGGTTCTTCCATCCAAGATAAAGCATCATTTTTTATGTTTTTACAAAGGTGCAAGTCGTTGGGTTTATATTTTGGTTCAATCTGATGGCTTTCCTTCTTTTCTTCTCCCTATTTATTTACCTTTTTATTTTTTTGAATCCAGTAATAGAAAATCATTCTCAATTGTGTTATTTTGTCCAATGTAGAGGTAGACCATGTATTACATTTTTAGATTGTATTAGACTGGAGAGCAATTTTTTTTTGAATATTGAAAAGAAAATCTGTCACTATAAAAAAAAAATATATACAAAATAGATTATCACTATACAAAGAATATACAAATAGACTGTCACTATACAAAAAAATATACAAAATAGACTTTCACTATACAAAAAATATACAAATAGACTGTCACTATAAAAAAAAATACAAAATAGACTGTCACTATTTAAAAAATATACAAATTGACTGTCACTATACAAAAAATATACAAAATAGACTGTCACTATACAAAAAATATATAAAATAGATGTAACTTTACAAAATATATACAAAATATATGTAACTATACAAAATATATACAAAAAAGACTGTTGCTATACAAAAATACATGATACACTCCAAATACACAGTGTGCACACGTTACACATACAATATTGTATATAATTTATATACACTATGTACATATTAGAAAATACACATTATATACAATTTTGATACATTGTTCAGATATATTATACATTCACAATACAAAATACATTTGGGGTGCACAAATATATACACTTTAGATACACAAGCACACTCGAGATAAGCTCAATATAAACCAAGGATACATTGTCGAACTTAGGATACAATATTTATACATTACAAAAAAGGGTTGCTCTATCCCGCCAGGCAGAGGTCGAACCTATGACCTAACATGCGCTCTATCCACTGAGCTATAGGCGCTTATACTGGCATACTCATTCCTTTCGGCTACTATATGCAATACTTTTGGGCCGAATGGCTATTTTTTGTAAGTAGGACAAAACATGGGCTATTAAATTTTTAGGGGCTATAGAAGATAGTTTTCTCTTGTGCTTTCGCAATACTATAGCTTACAAATTTTGTAAAAAAGCCATGGAGTACAGGTATACATAGCGGTTAACATGTATACTTTCTTATCGAACTAGTATATGAGTAATTTTTATTAGGTTTAAATTTGATATGTCTTTTCATATGGCCTATCCTTAAGGCTACATTAAGAAAGAACCTTTGAATCAAGATCCACAATTATAGATCCTAAATTATTTTTTGGTTTTGACTATATCAAATATGATCTCCTACTCTTATTTGTATTCTTTTAATGTTTTTAATTAAAAGTTTGTGCTTTGCTTACATGTTCTTTTATGCCGGACTACTTGGACCTCATAACATATATACTGATTTCGTCCTTCTTCTTATTATGAAAACTATATATGGATGTTCATGGTTCTGATTTTTTTCTAATTAAATGAAGCAAAAGTAATTAAGTTGATTTTAAATATTTAAATCAAATCAAACATATATATATATATATATATATATATATATATATATATATATATATATATATATATATATATATATATATATATATATATATAGACATTTGATAGGTATATTTGATTATCTACGTCCAATTCAAAAGCTGGAGATGTACTTGCTATGTATGGTTATCTATGTTAAATTAAATTATATGTCAATATTGAATTCTAAAACATGAATAAATAAACCCTAATATTGAATTTTTGACCCTATTTAGGGGAATACATTGGTCTTTTATTATTGTTGTTGCATCATAAGATAAAGAAGGCGAACAAAGAAAAAAAAGGAATAATGAGCTCTCTAATTTTCCTTTTCCTAAAGAAGGGAAAAAATCTTCCTTTTCTTAATATGACGTGGTTTAGGTAAAGTTTTACTTATCTTCTTTTTTCCATTTAACTTTCCTACTCCAATCAGGAATGTAAAAACTCTATAAAAATAAACCAACCCCTTCAACTTCTTCTCATGCATTGAAATCACTCAAAAGAAAATACCTCATTCAAAGATTTTTCCACCATTATGTCTTCAGAAAAGCTCTTAACCCTAAAGACCAGTGATGGTGCAGAATTCCTAATAGAAGAGGTAGTGGCTGTAAGGTCACAACTCATTAAAAACATGGCCGAAGTAGAAGGCGCCATTCATCTGCCAAATATTAGAAGCGATACAATGGTTAAAGTGATTGAATATTGGAAGAAAACTCGGAAAAGGGAATATCAGAGGATGAGTTGAACACTTTTGACAAGAATTTCGTGAAGCTGCATCACTTGGAATTGTTTGAACTCGTCGTAGCTGTTGATTTTCTTGCCGACGAGGAGTTGTCGGATATAACATGCAAAGAAGTTTCTAATAGAATCAGAGGAAAAACACCAGCATAATAATGTGATGTATTCAACATCAATAATGATTTTACCCCTAGAGAATGAGCTAAAGAGAATTAATGCTAGGGCGTTTGAATGATTGTCGAACAATTATGGTTTTTTTAGTCTCTTAACTTTTTGATGTTTTTGTTTGAACAAAAAGTTTAATACTCTTTTGCCAACTTCAATTATCAATAATAAAGAAGGTAAATCTTAGTCAAGCATAATTAACTTCAGATTCAAACTCATATATCAATAAATAACAAAAGGTAGGAACATATTAGATTCGTTGGTGTGATGATTTTGCATCAAACACGAGAGATGAGCTTACATCTGAGACGAAAAAGAATTGTAAATGAAGGAGTAAAGAGAAAAAAGTGAGGCCATTGTTCTTCCGCGAGAGACCCTTCTTCTTGTTTCTTTCTCTTTCCATCCATGTTTGTTGTACTTTTCTCTTCTTTCCCCCAGTCCCTCCTGTTGGGTTTTATTATTATTTATTATTAATAACAAAAGCGGTGTGGATGGAATGGGAAAAGAAATGGAGGAAAGTAAAATTTTGAATTTGTTCACTTTACTAATGCACTTTGTCCCTCATTGGTAGAAGGAAAGAAAATCTTTATGTATATATAGAGAAGCTCATCTTTTAGCTCTTAAAGAACTAAGAAGAAGGCAAGTCTCGCGTTGCCGTCGTCGCTCTCTCGATTGGCTCGGCTTCGGCTTCGGGTCAATTCGAATGACCCGCGACCCGATCCGGTCCGGTCCTGTCCGGTCCTTTTTCTTTCCCGGATTATTTTAAATCCGTTTATTTTTACCGTAATATTTCCAAAAGCTATGACTGTTCTGAAATAGTGTCAAACCTATTCCAACAGCTATGGCTATTCTGAAAGGTTGCAAACCTTTTCAGAGACAATTCCAAATTGTCTATAAATATTCCTTCAAATCCCAGAATATTTATTTACAAAATTTTCTGATCTTCTTCTTCTTCTTCTTCTTCTTCTTCTTCTTCTTCTTCTTCTTCTTCTTCTTCTTCTTCTTCTTCTTCTTCTTCTTCTTCTGCACATAAAAATTCCAGTGTGTTTTACATCCTTCAAGTGGTTCACTGTTCATCGGCGTTTTTGGTACCAACACTCCGGTGAGTTAAATCATTCTATCCTGGTAGGATATATTCCAGAACCTCGGGTACTTGAGGGGAATAATTTCCTTAAGGACACACTGTGTATTCGGTGGGCTCGATTTATTCCTATACAATTTTTCAGAATTTATTTTGACGCTCTAGTTCTACTAACATCCTATTTTTGATTTTCAGAAAGTTTATTATTTTATTAATTTTACAGCAATATAGATTTTGATAACAATCTTAAGAAAATTGTTTTATTATATTCTGTATTCTGTTTGTGGAGATTAAAACCTTTGTGGTTCTCTACTCCATCTGAATTTTACTATTCTGATTTGAAGATATAAAAACTTCATCAGAATATTGAAATTCAGAAAATAATTTGAAGAACATAAAAGCTTCATCGTTTTTGTGTAACAGCATATATAAACTTCAGTTTTTACGTACTGTTTACTGATTACAATATTGTTTACTATTATGGATTTTCCATTAATTGAACTCTTCTGTTGTTGACAGTGAGAAATGATAATCGATAACGGAAATTCTTCTGCGACTGTTGTTGCAACGACGATAGCCTCATCAAGCCGCACTGCTGTTCCTCCGGCTGAGAAATCGGGGAAATTTTCTAGAGCCAACTTTAAAGGATGGCAGCGAAGGGTGTTCTTCTGGGTTACAACACTTGGTATGCAGATATTCACTAGTGAAGAGCCTCCAGTACCTACTGCGTACATGCTGGACAATGAGAAGTTCATGATTGTTGAGGCGTGGAAGCAGGCATAATTTCTTTGCAAAGGCTATATCTTAAGCGCTTTAGAGGATGAATTGTACAATGTGTACAGTGCGATGAATACTTCAAAAGAATTGTGGGACGCACTTGAGAAGAAGTACAAGACGGAAGAGGCATGCTTGAAGAAGTTCGTGCTTGCCAAGTTTCTAGATTATAAAATGATAGACAACAAAACTGTGGGAACCCAAGTTCAGGAGTTTCAACTTATTTTTCACAACCTTATTGATGCTGCAATGATTGAAAAATTGCCTCCTTCGTGGAGAGATTTCAAGAACTATCTTAAGCACAAGCGCAAACAAATAAAGTTGGAAGATCTTGTGATACGTCTAAAGATTGAGGAAGACAACAAAACAACCGAGAAGAAGTCTCGTGGAAATTCAACGATAATGGGAGCTAATATCGTTGAGGAGATTGCCTCAAAAAGTAAGAAAAGGAAAAGGTCTTTTGGACAGACTAAGGAGTAGAACAAAAAGAAGTTCAAGGGCAACTGCTACAATTGTAGAAAAGTTGGTCACAAAAACCCTGATTGTCATCTTCCGAAAAAGGATAAAAAGAAGGGACAAGCCAACATAGTGGAGAAGAATGATGATATTGATGATCTTTGTGCAATGCTTTCGAAATGCAACCTAGTTGGAAATCCGAACGAGTGGTGGATTGACTCTGGAGCCACTCTACATGTTTGTGCTTTCAAATAAGTATTTGTGACTTACTCTATTGCTGGTCCCAAAGAAGAGATTTCCATGGGAAATAGTGCAACAAACAAGATTGAAGGTTATGGTAAGATATTCCTGAAGATGACTTCCGGCAAGGTGTTAACGCTCAATAACATTCTTAATGTTCCTATTATTAGGAAGAATTTAGTTTTTACTTCTTTACTTGTACAGAATGGATTCAAATGTGTATTTGTTTTTGATAAAGTTGTTGTAAGCAAGAATGAAATGTATGTTGGAAAAGGCTACCTCACTGAGGGTCTTTTCAAACTCACTGTAATGGTTGTTGACAGTATGAAGAAAATTTCAGCTTCTTCTTATTTATTGGAGTCAAATGATTTATGGCATATTCTTTTAGGACATGACAATTATAAAACCTTGCGGAAGTTAATTAATAGTGAAGTATTGCCTAAATTCGAGTGTAATAAATCGAAATATCAAATATGTGTTGAAACTAAGTTTGTAAAACATCCTTATAAGTCTTTTGAAAGGAATTCAAATCCTTTAGACTTAATTCATACTGACATTTTCGATATGAAGTCGACACAATCTCGAGGTGGTAAAAAGTATATTATTACTTTTATTAACGATTGCAATCGATATTGTTTTGTTTATTTGCTTAATAATAAGGATGAAGCAATTGAAGCAATACAAGAATGAAATAGAGAATCAATTGAATAAAAAGATTAAAATGATTAGAAGTGATAGAGGTGGAGATTATGAATCTCCGTTTGTAGAAATATATTTGGAATATGGAATTATCCATCAAACTACTGCACCTTACACAACTCAATCCAACATAATTGCGGAAAGGAATAATCGGAAATTAATAAAAATGATGAATTCTTTATTCGTAAGTTCCGGATTACCGCAGAGTTTGTGGGGGGAAGCTATCCTTATAGCTAGACGAATATTCAACAGAGTACCCCACATCAAAACGCAATATATTCCATATGAAAAATGGAAAGAAAGAAAACCCAACTTGAAATATTTCAAAGTGTGGGGGGCGTTTAGCAAAGGTACAAGTTCCTTCACCTAAAAGGGTTAAAATCAGACCAAAAATAGTAGATTGCATTTTCATTGGATATGCTACAAACAGTAAAGCATGTCAATTTTTGGTTCATAAATTCGATAATCCCGAGATTCATCTTAATACGGTAATGGAATAGGATAATGTTGAATTCTTTGAAAACATCTATCCATATAAAATTGAATGTGAGTCGTTAAGTGAAAGACCTAAACGACCTCGGGAAAAACTAAAGAAAAATACTCCAAGTATAGAAGATCCAAGGCATAGTAAACGTCAAAGAACATCTACTTCCTTTGGACCAGATTTTGTGACATTTTTGCTTGAAAATAAGCCTCAAACTTTTAAAGCAGCTAAGTCGTTTTCTGATTCAACATTTTGGAAACAGGCAGTCAATAGTGAGATTCAATCAAGTTTGGATAACCATACATGGGAATTGGTTGATCTTCCTCTAGGAAATAAGCCTTTAGATTTGAAATGGATCTTTAAACGAAAAATTAAAGCTGATGGCACTATTGACAAATATAAGTCAAGACTTGTTGTTAAATGTTATAGGAAAAAAATGAAGGCCTTGATTATTTTGACACTTACTCTCCAGTACCAAGGATAACATCTATTAGGGTGTTAGTGGCACTAGCGGCCGTGTATGTCTTGAAAATCATCAAATGGATGTTAAAACAACTTTCTTTAATGGAGAATTGGAGGAAGATACTTACATGGAACAATGATCGAGGCCAACCCTACACTACTATTGAATAGCGAGAGAGGTCGAAGCAGCTTTTACCCGATTAAGGTCGGGATCGATTTTCACAGGGAGCTAGATATTGGAGACGGGTGTCTATCTAAAACGGAGTTGTGTACTTGCTCTTAATTGCACTTCTACACATTTTTGGTTTTGATTATGATTCTAATTTTATAAAACTATAATGCTCAATTAAACTAAAGTAAGCTAAGGTTAAACTATTGCGAGTTGTTCAAATGATTAAAAGACACTAGGGTAGTGACTTCCGCCTAGGTGGTCAATTAGCGGATTCTTGAGTTTAAAGCTAGATTGTCACATTTGGGGAATATGATATAATCGTTGCTCGATTCTACTCACTTTATACCTCTTGGTAGGTCGAGTGATTTTGCCCGAATTGACTTTCTCAAGACCAATTGGGTATGCAAATTTGCACAAGAAATCAGGGTTCAAGTCAGGTATTACTATCTCTAGGTTTAACCTTTTAACTTGGGCTATCAATCTCTTGAGTACGCCCCAATTCCTTGTTGGACCAATTTCAGAGACTTAGGCTCTCCTTCTTAAGAAGAGCCAAAATCAACTAAACACAAACTAGTGTTTGCAAGCACTAATTCAGCAATTAAACATGAAATTAGTCCAAATATCAAACACCCATAGTCAATCAAGCCCTAAAACACAAGACCCATCAATTACCCGCACTAGGTTTGAGCCACAACCCTAGCTTATAGGTCTAGCTACTCATAATTAGAGAAGAAAACAAAGAAATAGATGAAGAAAAACTCATATAAATTAATTGCTAAATAAAACTTGAAGATTTAGTGTCGAAATACAACTAAAATTACTCAAAATAGCTAAAATAACTGAAGTCACGAGCTCAGCCTTCAGTACTAACTATCTCCTTGACCTAAAAATGGAAAAAAATTCTATTTATACTAAGCTAAAAAATCTGGACACCAATACCCCTATGGGGTTAGTGTAGACCGCACAAAATCACGTGCGGCCGCACTAGGGTTCTGAACTTGAGTAATTGTCTCTATGAAGTTGGGCAATGCAAACTGCACAGAATCGAATGCGGCACGGTGGCTTCTAGTACGGTCCACATGAAATGGAGCGCAGACTACATTGGTCTTCAAACCTGGACTCGGCAACTCTCTGAACCTTCTCTCTGCGGACCACACTAAATCGAGTGCCGCGCATTGATCCCAGTGCAGACCGCACAAATCCTCGTGCGTCCGCATTACCCTTTTTGTCTGAATATCAGCCTCTCTGAACCTCACTTGTGCGGACCACACAGAATGGTGTGTGTCTGCACTGGCCTTGTTTTGCCCGAGCTTTGTCTTTGTCTTGGTACTTGTGCAAGTTTCACTCCTTTTTGAGCTGATCTTTGTCACCTTGTTGATCAAACCTGCAATCAAGCACAACTTGTGAGCCTTTTGGGACTACTTTGTACACATTTCTAATCAAAAGTTGAGCATGAAGGAGTGTAAAATGCATCATATTCCCTAGTTATTAACTCCCCCAAACTTAAGCTTTTGCTTGTCTTCAAGCAAACAAAATAGGACCCACCCCTTAAGAGAAAATCCAAGAAAATTCAGCTATCCTAAAGTGACCTCTTCTAGCATCAATTGGGACTAATAATTTTCCTCAATACAAATGAATCATTATCAACATTTACTTTTTATTTTTAAACACCTCGGATCAAGTGCGACCCAAGAGCATCAAGAGTTGACTCAACACATCAAAGAACTCTTTCTATTACTTTGGTTATTGTGGAACCCAAACTCACACATCCTCAGCTTTCCCTAAGCAAACCTCACCTTTAGAATAGTGGCACTCATAACGACTTTAATGGAAATTCACTCATCTCTCAAAAAGTAAAGTCACAAGTCCGGCTCTAAGTACCATATGCTTGCCCCATATGTGAGTCACCACTAATGTAAGCTTCATTCAACTAGAGATCATATAGGGCTTTTGTGGAGACATAATGAAGGCTTTTGGTTTCGGGTAGGCAATATTTGGTCTAAGTAGGTTCCATCTTCCCTTAAGCACTTCTTTTGTTTCATTTTGGCATAAATTAACTTCACTTTTTGAGTCTTTTCACTTCTTTCAAGGGGTTAGAGAGACACATTGTCACTCTTTATTAGATATTTCAACTCTTTTCTCCTTTCTCACTTTTCCACACCTTTCATTCTTTGCTTTTCTTGACTCCCTTTTATTTATTTCCATATTGAGAATTTTTTTTGTCTTTTTTCTTTTCTTTCTTTTTTTCATTACCTTTCCTTTTCTTTATTTTGTACCTTTTTACCACTTTGTTGCAGTCCTCGTCTCTCCCCCAAACTTATACATTTCCACATGCTAAGGAAAGATCGGGTGCCAAGAGAGGGTATCTTTAGGACGGGTAAAGATTTGTATCATGGTTCTTGAAAGAAAAAGGTTTAAGGCTCAAAAGGGTTTACTAGGGATTTTATCTTTGGTAGGCTATGGAAATGTTCAAGCTATCATTTGGATCAGGGAGAGCCTATAATCATGTCTCAAGTCAAAAATCACTTAGGATTTCGCCTCAACAAACATTCAGGGCAAGTTCTAGACCAATGGCTCAAGACTTGGACTTGCAATGCAATTTCTCACCACACAAACTATGGGATTGCTTAAAACACAGAGTCTGGGGCCAACAACGACCTTAGATAAGATTTGAGCACATAAGGTCCCGAAAACCACTTGATGATTATCTGTCAACGCAAGAGTCTCAAGGTCACGCCTTTCACCATCCTAAACACAACAATTTGTTTTTGACCATGAGATAAAAGGCAAATGTGCTAGGACCAAGTGAAGCTTTGCTTGAGTCACCCTTAACCACTAACTACTAAAAGCAAAAAGAAAAACGGACTCAAACCCTTAAGAAGGTTGTTACGCCATCCATTATTAGGAAGAGACACCCGATTCACACAAACTCCACCTTTGGAAAGAACCGTGGCATTAGAAAAATCAAAGGCTTATTGCAAATGCTCAAAACAAGAAGCTACGAACATAAATAAGAAGCTACGAAAAAAAATGCGGAAAATAAAATGAATATGTACAAGATGAGATTTTAACCGAATTTTACAATACGGGGATAGAATATATACAATGTAACATACTTTATATACAGACCCAAAATCAAAAGTATGAAAAATGTAATAAAGTACCAAAACTATATAGATACCAAATATGAAAAATAACAAGAAAAATAACGAAAACATAAAATCTGTCAAATATATACAATCATCCAACAAGTCAATGTAGGGCCTACCCCCTCAAATCAAAGCTGACATTGTCCTCAATGCAAACTAAGAAAAATAAGCATCAAAATAAGGGGAAGAGGATACAGAAACTCCCTATGGCTCATCTGTCTTCATGGAATCCTGTGGTCCCGGGGTCCTCAATATGCTCGGGAACCTCAGACGGGTTCCCTATGACCTCCTGCTCTGCTACTAGGACCTGGACCTGTATAGGCTCCTGAGCTGCATTCTGTGGCTGACTGGAAGAGGTCTCCGGTGGGTCTGCCAACCGGATGACTGCATCATCTGCGCGAGGTATCATCCTCTTCCTCTTGGGAGGACTCTGGGAATACTCTGGCTGAGGATTGGCTGCTAGCATACGGTCCTATAACAATAAATCCAAAGGCATATTATCTGCCTTCAACCCGTCAACATCAATCCTCAAGTCCTTTATGGACTCCTTGGAAGCCCGCGCCATTCTCATCTTCTTTGCCTCCTTAGCAAGCTCCTTGAGAACTTTCCTTTGAGACTCCACAGCCTCTATAAGCACTTTATGCGTATCAAGGATCTTCTTCTAGTTTTCCAAAATCTCCTTGAGGGCATCCTCAATAGACTCTGGGACCTGTGGAGGTGGAGGTGCCGACTGAGCTGCTACTGTAGTGGTAAGGACCGACAACTTGAATGAAGCTGTCCGCATCTAGTAGTTGATGCTGAGAAGAGCCTAGCTCAGTCGGTGAGCAGTCACTGGTAGGATCGGGAAGAGGTTATCTCTAGCTCTACTGAAGTAGATAGACTAGGTGGAATGTCCGCGGAGGTGGAGGCAGTCTGAGTAGGAGCCACTACCGCAACTGGCTCTTCAGACTGTCAAGATGGAGTAGTAGCTGTTCCCTTGTAGTTTTTACTCTTCGGGTTGTCATCACCCTGCATGCTATACCAGGAGAACGGGGCCTTTGCCTTTACCTTGATATCAAATGGCCTCTTTTCAACCTTGAGATCCGTGAAGTACATGGTTAAGAAGCTGGGGAAAGGGTAGTTTTTGTCACCTTCAGCTACAAATTGTGTAATTACCTGCGACATCACATTCTTGACATTAATCAGGTACCCTGCCATGATCGATGCCACCAAAACTACCCAGTGAATAGGGAGGGAGTTGTCATGAGTAGTGGGGTCCAATCTGCTGCACACAAATATTTCCCACCCCTTGGCCTCAAAGTTCAAACTTCTTCTCAAAATCTTCACTCCCGCATTCAGCCAATCGGGAGTGGTACCTGGGATTGCCAGATACTGTGCCAATCAAGGACAAACCTCTTCACCTAATTCCATCTTCGCCAAGTATAACGACTCATCCTCCTTATCAAAACCCAAGTAGTCATTTATTGACTTTCCATAAAACAAAACCTTGAAATTTCGCATCTTGGTCACTTTGGTGCCCTTTTTGATGTGGGCAACATTGTTATAGAATTCCTTGACCAAGTGCTCATTCGCATCCACACAATCCCCCAAGAAGTAATCCCAGCCTAGTCTCTTCCTAAACTACCTCCTCACATTGGGGTTATGAGGCAATATGTCTCTATCAACAAAGGTCCTCTCCGGAATCAATTTCCTCATAGGCCACTATTCCTTGAATTTATGGTAAGCCAACTCACTCACAAACCAGTCTTGCCACACCTCCGATTTTTTTGTTCTAGCAACACCCCCCACCCGAGGTTCACCACCTTTTCCTACTACCTCTTCTTCTCCTACTGCATCCTCTTCTCCTACTGCACCTTCTCCGGATAATGAAGATGTGGGAGAGGTGGAGTATTTATCCCCACTGCCAGTAGCTGAGCCCTCAGATGACTCAGACGATACACGCGTTGAAGCTTGGGCAGTGGGGGAAGGTGGAGGAGTGTCTCTCAGTCTATTTCTCTCCAGTCAGTATGCAACAAATTCTGACACGGAGTCTGAAGATACCTCCCTGGAGGGCTTGTACTCACTCCCCGATTGATCAATAGCCCTATCAGTAGCTTTGATGATCTTCCTTGTGTTTTTAATGTTTTACCGGACTTGGGGAGTCAATCTTAACATCTTTTGTTTCCCTCCCCGGAAGGAATCTCCTCTGCCTGGTTGTTTAGAACCCATGCCTCTTTGTTTCACCATTGTCTGCACACAACATCCATTAGACTTGTTAGTATCAATAGAAGCTATTAAGTTCACAGTTGCAAAAAATAAAAAGTTGGAGACAGTTGCAGATGTTACATAGTGCGGACAACACGCAAGGAATTAACTACCATAAGCTACCAAATTTAAAAAAATACGGGAAGAAAAAGAGAGAAGCCAAGAAAAGAAAATCTAAAAGATAATAATCAAATCAAATAATCAAAGAGAAGTAAAATTTACCAGATGTAACAGTTACTGATGATTAATCAAGGAAATGCAGATGAATGTGTACAAGCCTAGTGATGAACAATGTTTTTGTGAGGTTTGAGAGCAAGAGGATCGAAAAGTTTCAATGTTGGGCCTCAGGTACTATTTATAGAAAAAGTCATGGGGCCCAGCTTACCTACCCCAATGTAGACCGTACAAAATGGACTGCGGTCCGTACCATACAACATTTTTCAAAGTTTGAAAAGGCAACCACTACGGTCTGCACAAAATGGAATGTGGCCGCAGTGGTCTACCGCGGACCACACAAAATGTAATACGGCCGCGGTGGCAAACTTTAGAGAGCTGGTAATTTCAACCTTCATAAGTGCGGTCTGCACTAAATGTAGTGCGTTCGCATTGAAAACTTCAGAGACCAGAACGCTTTTTCCTCTATGTCCTGCACTGCATCAATACAATCCTGTAGCATCTTGCAACCAGTTAGTCCAAAAATAAATCCTATACTACAATGAAAATCAAATAAAAACAAGAAGAAAATCACATGGGTTGCCTCCCAAGAAGCTCCTGATTTAACATCGTGGCACGACACAGGTTACCATCAAATTATTTGAGATGAAGAAGTGCCACCACGTGGCTTTCATCAATTTTTCCCAAGTAATGCTTGACCCTATGCCCATTCACTCTGAAAACTTCCCCATTTTTGTTCTTCAAATCAAGAGCTCTAAACGGGTTCACACACACCACTTCAAACGGTCCACTCCATTTTGACTTAAGCTTTCCCAGAAACAGACGTAACTGAGAGTTGAAGAAGAGAACCAATTCACCCACTTTAAACTCCTTGCTACGAGCATATTTATCATGAATGTACTTCAACTTGTACTTGTACAAGTAAGAACTGGAGTAGGTATGGAATCGAAACTCATCAGGTTCATTAAGCTGCTCCACACGAAGATTGGCTGCAAAATCCCATTCAAGATTTAGCTTCCTCAAAGCCCACATGGCCTTGTGCTCTAACTCAACCAGTAGATGTCAAGCTTTCCCAAACACCAACCGGTACGGAGACATACCAATCGGAGTCTTGTAAGTAGTTCTGTAAGCCCATAGAGCATCATCCAACTTCTTAGACCAATCAGTCCTGTTTGCATTGACCATTTTAGATAGAATACTCTTGATTTCCCTGTTTGAAACTTCAACTTGGCCACTCGCTTGAGGATGATAAAGAGTAGACACTTTGTGGTTGACACCATACTTTGCAAGCAAGGTGTCAAAAGCTCTATTGCAAACATGCGACCCCCCATCACTTATGATTGCACGAGGAGTGCCAAACCTTGTAAAAATGCTCTTTTTGAGAAATGCAACCACGCTCCTAGCTTCATCGTTGGGCAAAGCCACAGCCTCGACCCATTTTGAAACATAGTCAACCGTCACTAGAATGTAGGTGTTCCCACACGAGCTAACAAACGGGCCCATAAAATAAATTCCCCATACATCAAAGATATCAACCTCAAGAATGGTATTGAGAGGTATCACATGTTTCTTCGAAATTCCACCCGCTCTTTGACATTCATCACACCTCTTCACAAGATCACTTGAATCTTTGTACAAAGTTGGCCAATAAAACCCACAACTAAGAACTTTGGAAGCAGTCCTCTCCCCGCCATGATGGCCACTATAGGGAGAGGAACGACAAGCCTCCAAGATACTCAATTGCTCTTCTCCGGGACACACCTTCGGATCAAACCATCTGTGCAAATCTCTAACAGATATAGATTATCCCAATAGAAATCCAAACTATCCCGTTTGAGCTTCTTCCTTTGGTTAGAAGAGAGCTCACACGGGATGATGCCAGTCACAAGATAATTAGCAACATCTGCAAACCATAACATATCACTCATTGACACAGAAAGTAGCTGCTCATCGGGAAATGTATCATTGAGATCTAGGCCATCACGTGGCCTTCCTTCCTCCTCCAAGCAGGACAAATGGTCCGCCACTTGGTTTTCACTACCCTTCCGGTCCACAATTTCTAAATCAAAATCTTGAAGTAACAAGACCTATCGCATCAACCTAGCTTTGGAATCTTTTTTTGTCATCAAGTACCTAAGGGCTGCATGATCGGTGTGCACTATGAACTTGGCCCCCATAAGATACAGCCAAAACTTTTCCATTGCAAACACTATGGCCAACAACTCTTTCTCAGTCACAGTGTAGTTCCTTTGAGCGTAATTTATCGTCTTGCTCGTGTAGTACACCGGATGAAACATTTTGTCAATGTTTTAACCCAAAACTGCCCCAACCGCAACGTCACTCGCATCGCACATGAGCTCTAAAGGCAAACTCCAATTTGGTGTGGTTATGATAGGGGTGGAGGTCAACTTAAGCTTGAGAAGTTCAAAGGCTTGCATACTGGTAACTAGGGATTTTGATACTTTTTATACTCCTTCTTGCTTATGTTTTGGTTAGGAATTATTACAAAATAGTCCCAAAAGGCTCACAAGTTGTGCTTGATTACAGGTTTGATCAATAAAGTAACAAGATGTCAAAGATCAGCTCAAAAGGAGTGAAACTTGCATAAGTACCAAGCCAAGACAAAGCTCAAGCAAAACAAGGACAGTGCGGCCGCATTACATTCTGTGCGGTCTGCACTAGGAGATTCAGAGAGGTGGATTTCTGGCCAAGAGGTAGTGCGGCCGCACTACCATTTTGTGCGGTCCGCACTAAGATCAACGCGGCCACAATTCATTCTCTTCGGTCCGCAGTAAGGAGAATCAAAGAGTTCAAATTTCTCAGTGTCAAGACAATGTGGTCTGCGATCCATTTTATGCGGACCACACTAGAAGCCTCCACAGCCGCAGTCCATTTTCTGCGGTCCGCGGTGCCCAAGTTCAGAGAGCTATTTGTCAAGTCCAAAGCCCTAGTGCGGACCGCAGTTCATTTTGTGCGGACCGCACTAACCCCGCAGGGGTATTATTGTCCAGAATTTTCAGCTTAGTATAAATAGCTTCTTTTCCATTTTTAGGTCAAGCAGATAGTATCAAAATATAGCTGCGCTTGTGGGTTCAAAGTTTGTAGCCATTTTGGGAAATTTTATTTATATTTTATCATTGAATCTTTGTATTTATCCTAGTAATTAATTAATATGAGTTTATCTTCATCTATTTCTTGTTTTTATTCTTTAATTATGAGTAGCTAGACCCATAAGCTAGGGTTGTGGCTCAAACGTAGTGTAGATAATTTACGAGTCTTGTATTTTAAGGCTAAATTGACTATGGGTGTTTGTTATTTGAGTCAATTTCATGGTTAATTGCTGAATTAGTGGTTGCAAACACTAGTTTGTGTTGAGTTGACTTGAGCTCTTCTTGAGAAAGAGAGCTTAAGTTTCCGAAATTTTTTCCAACAAGGAATTGGGGCGTACTCAAGAGATTGATAGCCCCAATTAAAGGGTAAAACCTCGAGAGAGTAATACCCAACTTGAACCCTAGTTGCTCGTGCAAATTTTCATACCCAATTGGTCTTGAGAAAGTCAATTCGGGCAAAATCACTCGAACCACCGAGAGGTGTAGAGTGGGTAAAGTCGTGCAACGGTTATATCATACTCCCCAAATATGTCAAACGTGCCTTAGTCTTAATTACCCGTCCATTGACCACCTAGGTGGAAGTCACTACCCTAGTGCCTTTTTAACCTATTTGAACAACCCGTAATATTATAACTCTTAGCTTAATCTAGTTTCATTTACTATTTGTAGTTTGATAATAGTAGAAGTAAACAAAAATCCCAAAAACGATTAGAAGTGTAAATTGGAACACATACGCAACTCTACACTAGATAGATACTCACTTCGCAATTCTAGCTCTCTGTGGATATAGATCCCGACCCTAAATCGGGTAAACGCTGCTCCGATCCTCTCTCGCTACTTAATTAGTAGTGCGGAGTAGGGTGCGATCACTTTTTGGCGCCATTTTCGGGGAGCTAATAGTTTTGGCTATCTATTAGTTATTGTTGTGTATTGTTCTTATTTCCTTCTTTGTTATTAAATTGTGTGTGTCAATACTTCAGGTACAAAATGGCTTCAAATGCTAATGACCCTCTTGGAAACGTGATTGCGGGTGAGGAGGTTGATGACAATGGAGATGAGGAGGTGCCTCTTGTATCTCCTAGACAACGAAGAGGCCGCCATGCCAATGTTAATGAGAATATTCCAGACCCTCCTCCGCCACCTCCAAGAGCGGTTCCTCGTGTGCTTCCAAACCAAGGCTATGCAAGTGCAATTGTCCCACCCTGAATCCGGGCGGGCAATTTTCAAATTATTAATGTGATGTTGACATTGTTGGAGCAGCGTGGGTACTTCACTAGCACTGCCACTCAAAATTCTTACAAACATCTCAAGGGGTTCGTGGATACCTGTTGGGGGAGAAAACAAACCATGTGTCCGAGGATGCACTTCAATTGAGGTTTTTCCCATTCTCACTTAGGGGGAAAGCATTGGATTGGCTTGAGCGACTTCCCAACCATTCCATCACAACTTGGGATGAGTTGGCGGATAAGTTCATTCCCAAATTTTTCTCACCGGGACATATGGAAGCATTGCAGGATGAGATATTGTTTTCGAGCAGGAGCCCACCGAACCTTTGCATGAGATTTGGGAGAGATATAGAACTATGGTGAAGAAATTCCCCAACAATTACATGACGGAGAATATGTTGCAACAAACTTTGTACCGGGGCATCAATACCATAAATCAATGCATAGTCAATCAACTCGCTGGGGGGTAATTTTATGAAATTGACTTATGATGAAGCTTGTGTCATTCTTGATGAGATGGAGGATACATCCTCCACATGGAAAATTAGAGACAATGTGCCCCAGGGTGACCCCACAGTCACTCATTTGCACAAAGAATTACATGATCATGGGCAAGCGATAGCGGAATTGACAACTACCATGAACCAACTAGAAAAGGTACAGTTGCAACAAATCCAAAATCCTCGCCAAGTGAATGCCATGGAGGGTGTTAATATGCTAGTGAACCAAAGAAGGCAAAGAGGTCAACAACACCAAAGTAGATCGGATCAATGTGACAATGATGGTAGTGGATTTCAAGATGATGGCTATGATGGGAAAAATGAAGAGGTTCAATATGTGAATAATTATCAAGGCCAAAGAGGCAATTCTTCCAACCAACAACAATAATAGTGATCCCAAGGCAATTGGGGTAATCAACAATAAGGTAACAACAATAGGAACAATCATCAGCAAAGGAACAACAATTGGGGAAACAATAACTAAAATCCAAATTGGGGAAATTAAAACAAGAATTGGAGTGGTCAAGGAAACTGGGGAAACAACAACAATTGGGGTGGAAATAACAACAACCAAGGTGGGTGGAACAATAACCAAGGATATCATAGGCAAGGTTTTCAAAGGCCCCCAATGTACCAACAACCGAGTAATCCACCTCCTTTTCCTTTCCAAGGTCCTAGTTCTTCAAGCAATGATATGGGTAGAATTGAAATGATGTTCGAACAAATGATGAAGAAGAATGCAGATTCAGATGCTCAATTGTCTTCTCACAATAATTCCATTAGAAATTTGGAGGTGCAACTAGGTCAAATCTCTCAATCCTGGAATACACGCCCTAAGGGTGCTCTACCAAGACATACGATAGTGAACCCGAAGGGCGGAAACAATCATGTTATGGCAGTGACCACTAGGGGTGGATGAGGCGGTGATGTGAATGCCTCCAAACAAAAGCATGTTTTGGGTGATGAAGTTGAGTTGCAAGAAGATGAAGTTCCTTTGGTCGTAGAGAATGTGGTTGATGAAAATGTGAATGAAGATGTGAGGATTGATATTCAAGATGCCGAGGAGGAAATGCAAAATAGCGTGAACCCGTCTATGGAAAACGTAATTGACATGCCGTAGCCGGTTGTGCCAAAAGTCAAGGCACCCTTGCCTAGACCACTTCCACCTTATTCTTGTGAGCACGTGATTTTTACCCTAAGCAAATTATTCCAAAAGTTTCAAATTAAATAATTTTACAATTTTTAGGAATTTTGTTGCATTTTCGTCATATTAATTAGTTGCATAATAAAAAATACAAAATATGCATTTAGGATTTTATTTCATTCTTAATATTAATTAGGTAGCAATTTATTTTAGAGCAAAATTAAAAAAAATGACAAAAATGGTCTTTGCATTTATTTTTTTTGAATAATTTCTTAGAATTTAAAAATAATAGATGAAATACAAAATACAAATAAAGATACATACACTACAAAAGGAAGGTGAAAATACAAGAATTAAAATAGACAAAGAGAAAATATAATGCAAATTTGGGCTCAAAATACCCTCAGCCGTCCAAGCCCAAACGGATCCAAACAACCCAGGCCAAGA
>MU785447.1:74947-98527 GCA_026770625.1 Nicotiana glauca
ATAAAAAATGAACAATATATAGAAATCAGATAAAACAAATACAACAGTTGAGCGACCGTGCTAGAACCACGGAATTCGGGAGTGCCTAACACCTTCTCCCGGATTAACAGAATTCCTTATCCGGATTTCTAGTTTGCAGACTGTAATAGAGTCAAATTTTCCTCGGTTCGGGATTAAACCGGTGACTTGGGACACCATTATTTTCCCAAGTGGCGACTCTTAAATTAAATAAATAAATCCCGTTCCGACTGTCCTTAAATTGGAAAAACTCCTTCCTTTTATTATATCCCTTCTCGGGGTGTAGTAAAAAGGCGAAGTGAAAAAGGAGGTGTGACAATCCTCAAAGTCCAGCCAATTAGAAAAGTGAGAATTAGTTCAAAAAGTTCGTTGACATGATGAAGAGCTTATCCATCAATGTGCCTTTGGTAGAGGATTTAGAGAAAATGCTTGGCTACGCCAAATTCATGAAAGATTTGGTGACCAAGTAAAGATCTATGGACTATGAAACTATCAAGATGACCCACCAAGTTAGTGCTATAGTACATTCAATGGCTCCAAATATGGAGGATCCCGGTGCTTTCACCATCCCTTGCACTATTGGTAGTGCGGACTTTGCTAAAGCTTTATGTGACTTAGGGGCACGTATCAACTTGATGTCCTACTCAGTTTTCCAGACTTTGGGTATTTGGACACCAAGTCCAACTTCCATGAGATTGCAAATGGCGGATAGATCAATGAAGCGACCTTTGGGTATTGTTGATGATGTGCTTGTCCGGGTGGACAAATTTATCTTACCAACGGATTTTGTAATATTGGGTTGAGAGGTGGACTATGAAGTCCTGATCATATTAGGGAGACCTTTCCTTGTTACGGGGAAAGCTCTAGTTGATGTGGAAGCAGGGGAACTCACTTTTCGGGTGGGTGATGAAAAAGTAGTATTTCATGTGTGCAATCCAATGAAGCATACCAATTGTACCGAAGTGTGCTCATTTGTAGATCTAGTCACGGCTGTGATAATTGATGATACGAGTGCAATGATTAATGTGGAAGATCCTCTTGAGGCCGTGTTATTAAATCTTGATGACAATAATGATGAGGGCCGAGTGGAGTGCATGAATGCATTACATGGAATGTGCTCTTATTCTTATAAGCCTAGGAAGCTATCCTTGGACCTTAAAAATAGAAAGACTCCTCCAACAAAGCCTTCAATAAAGGAACCTCCGGTGTTGGAGTTGAAGCCATTACCTCCACACCTTAGGTATGAATTCTTTGGCCCTAGTTCTACTTTACTAGTAATTTTTTCCTCCTGTATTATTAACATGCAGTAGACGCCACTTTGGCAGTGCTAAAAAGAGGAAGAAGGCAATTGGATGGACTTTGGCCAGCATTCGGGTAATAAGCCCTGCATTCTGTATGCACAAGATCATTTTGGAGGATAATGCAAAACCCTCCTTGGAACATCAAAGGAGGTTGAACGAAGCAATGTAAGAAGTGATGAAGAAAGAAGTGATAAAGTGGTTAGATGATGGGGTTGTGTACCCTATTTTTGATAGCTCATGCACTTCTCCGGTGCAGTGTGTGCCGAAGATGGGTGGTATGACTATGGTGACAAATGACAACAATGAACTTATTCCCACTAGGACAGTTACCGAATGGAGGGTATGCATGGACTACCGAAAGCTGAACAAGGTGACCCGCAAGGATCACTTCCCATTGCCATTCCTTGACCAAATGCTTGATCGCCTTGCGGGGCGTGCCTTTTACTGCTTTTTGGATGGATATTCGGGATATAATCAAATCTTAATCGCTTTGGAGGATCAATAGAAGACCACATTTACTTGTCCATATGGCACCTTTGCTTTCTCTTGAATGCCGTTCGGGTAGTGTAATACCCCGGCGACATTCCAACGATGCATGATGGCTATTTTCATCGATATGGTGGAAGATATTTTGGAGGTCTTCATGGATGATTTTAGTGTGGTTGATGATTCATTTGAAGAGTGTTTGGGAAATCTGGATAGAGTGTTGGCTCGTTATGAAGACACAAATCTTGTACTCAATTGGCAAAAAATTCCACTTCATGGTTGAGAGGGAATAGTATTGGGCCATAAACTTTCAAAGCATGGTATTGAAGTTGACAAAGCCAAGATAGAGGTGATTTCAAGGCTTCCTCCCCCCCACTTCTGTCAATGGGGTGAGGAGTTTTCTTGGGCACGCGGGGTTTTACCGAAGGTTTATTAAAGATTTTTCAAAGGTGGTAAACCCCTTGTGGAAGCTACTAGAAAAGGATGCCAAGTTTGTGTTCAATGAGGGATGTATGCAAGCATTTGAGCTTTTCAAGCTTAAGTTAACCACTACCCCTATCATTACTGCACCAAATTGGAGCTTGCCTTTCGAGCTTATGTGCAACGCGAGTGATCTTGCAGTTTTGGGTAAAAAAGTTAACAAAATATTTCATCCGATGTACAATGCAATCAAGACCATAAATGAGGCTCAAAGGAATTACACGAAAACTGAGAAAGAGTTGTTAGCCATAGTGTTTGCAATGAAAAAGTTTCATCCGTATCTTATGGGGGCCAAGGTCATAGTGCACATCGATCATACCTCCCTTAGGTACTTGATGACAAAGAAAGACTCAAAGGCAAGGTTGATGCGATGGGCATTACTACTTCAAGAGTTTGATCTAGAAATTATGGATCGAAAGGGTAGTGAAAACCAAGTTGCGGACCATTTGTCCCACTCGGAGGAGGAAGGAAGACCCTGTGACTGCATAGAGATCAATGATGCATTTGCCGATGAGCAACTACTTTCTGTGTCTATGAGTGATATGCCGTGGTTTGTGGATGTTGATAATTACCTTGTGACTGGCATTGTCCCATGTGAGCTCTCTTCTAACCACAGGAAGAAGCTCAAACGTGATAGTTTGGATTTCTATTGGGATGAGCCGTATTTGTTCAAGATTTGCACGGATGGTGTGATCCGAAGGTGTGTCCCGGAGGAAGAGCAATTGAGTATCTTGGAGGCTTGTCATTCCTCTCCCTATGGTGGCCATCATGGTGGGGCGAGGATCTCTTCCAAAGTTCTTAGTTGTGGATTCTATTGGCCAGCTTTGTACAAAGATGCTAGTGATCTTGTGAAGAGGTGTGACGAGTGCTAAAGAACGAGTGGAATTTCAAAGAAAGATGAGATGCCTCTCAATACCATCCTCGAGGTTGATATTTTTTATGTATGGGGCATTGATTGTATGGGCCCGTTTGTTAGCTCCTGTGGGAACCGTGCATTCTTGTGGCGGTGGACTATGTTTCAAAGTTGGTTGAAGCCATGGTTTTTCCCAACAATGAGGCCTGAAATGTTGTTGCATTTCTCAAGAAGAGCATATTTACAAGGTTTGGTACTCCTCGGGAAATCATGAGTGATGGGGGCCTTATTTTTGCAATAGAGCTTTTGACACTTTGCTTTCAAAGTATGGTGTCAATCACAAAGTTTCTACCCCTATCATCCTCAAGAAAGTGGACAAGTTGAAGTCTTCAATAAGGAAAGCATATTATCAAAGACGGTCAATGCAAATAGGACCTATTGGTCAAAGAGGTTGGATGATGCTCTATGGGCTTATAGGACTGCTTACAAGACTTTGATTGGTATGTCTCCGTATCGATTGATATTTAGGAAAGCGTGCCATCTACCGGTTGAGTTAGAGCACAAAGCCATGTGGGCCTTGAGGAAGTTGAACCTTGAGTGGGATGTAGCTGCTAATCTTCGGGTGGAGCAACTCAATGAACTTGACGAATTTAGATTTCATGCCTACTCTAGTTCGTCCCTGCATAAAGATAAAATAAAATACCTTCACGACAAGTATACTCGAGGCAAAGAGTTCAAGGTGGGAGATTTTGTGCTCTTATTCAACTCTCGGCTACGGTTGTTCCCGGGAAAGCTTAAGTCAAAATGGAGCGGACCATGTGAAGTAGTGTGTGTGACCCCGTTTGGTGTTATTGATTTAAAGAACAAAAATGGTGAAGTTTTCAGAGTTAATGGGCACCGGGTCAAACATTATTTTGGAAAGTTTGATGACAGCCACGTGGTGGCACTCCTTCATTTCAAATGATGCGATGGTAACCCGCGTCATGCCGCGACGTTAAATCAGACGCTTCTTGGGAGGCAACCCATGTGTTTTTCTTCTTGTTTTTATTTGATTTTCATTTTAGTGTAGGATTAAATTTTGGGCTAACTGGTTGTGAGATGTTACAAGATTGTGTTGATGCAATGCAGGACATAGTGGAAAGGAATGTTCAGGTCTCTGAAGTTGCCAGTACGGCTGCAGTCCATTTTGTGAGGACCGCACCGATGAGGGTGAAATGTAGACCTCTCTGAAGTTTGCCACTGTGGCTGCACTACATTTTGTGCGATCCGCGGTCCATTTTGTGCGGACCGCAGTGTGTTGCCTCCTCAAGCTTCAAATTTTTGTACAGTACGGACTGCGGTCCATTTTGTGTGGTCCGCACTGGGGTAGGTAAGCTGGTTTGAGCACCTAATTTTTTACCATGTTTGAATTTATTCGCACATTTTCCCACTCATTAGTCACTTCCCCCACTTTCCCCACTCACTACCACTTCTTCCACTCTCTCCACTCATGTTCCCCACCTAAATTCCCCACTCATTCTCTCTTCTAGAAGATATTCTCCTCTCACACAACACCCCAAGGGAGATTAGATTTTTGAGAGCAAAAAAGAGAACAGAAGCGGCGAAATTAGCAACTAGAAGAACCTAGCGCTGCAGCCTCTTCATAAAAAAAAAATCCATCTCTAGAGCTACACCACCATGGAAATACCATAGCTAATCCTCATTTTCTCCATTGAAATAGCTTACGTTTCTAGCACTAAAATCGGTCACAAAACCCATTTATAATACCATTTCGGATAAAGAGTTCAGCAATTTCAAAGCTCCGGCTCTCTGAATCTGAGTCGAGTTCGATTTCCGGTCAAGAGGTGGTCCGTTCGTGGATTTTGGTCCATTGTTAATTTCCTGCAGAATCCATTCTTTTAATATAACTTTGTTTTGGAAGCACCTTGAAAGGTCCATTTCTAACTTTGTCTCTCTTCAAATATTCAAAATATCCTTGCAATTAGTTTTGATGGAATGAAACAATCTTGTGCATATCCTTTGAGATTATGTGTCAATTTGTTTGGATGGTATTCGTACTGTTTTCAATTATCGTTAGTTTAAGGACTATGGAATCTTGTGATTATATTGTTGAATCCTTAGTCTATTACTAAGTTTATTTTTTAAGAAAAATAGTGCACTAAGAATTTTAGATTAAACGATTCACGGAGATCCCAAATGGCTTTTTCTAGTTTTGATCGTTACGAACTTAGGCTTCTCTGTTTTTTATATATGGTTTATTTGCCTTAGATGTTTTGTGGTTGTAATAATTGTCAGAAGAATTGGGGCCACTATTTTGAATTAAACAAATTAACGAAAGAATATTTGCTGGCATGAAGTTAATAAGGTTTTTGTTAGTAAGAATTGACAGATGATTTTGGCTCAAGACAATTTATGTTGCTCCTTTATTCCTGTCTCATTAATTGCATCATTAGGAGTATGCTTAGACCGTTAATTTTTATGAACTTTCATAGTTTGCTTTAGGTGCGTTAATTAAATAAATTATCATAGTTACGGGTACAGTTCCCGTAACATAGTTGTGATGCCTAATTCTTAAATCCGGGGGTACATTTATGTGACCCGGCCACAATTTAATCTTATTAAAAAAAATAAACACATTGTAGATTGTGGGTATGATTCCCGTGACACAATTCGCAATGTGTAATTAAAATAATTAGTTGTAACAATTGGATAATAAAAAGCGGTTTAGAAGGAATAAAAATGCACATAGGTTTTAAAGATGTTTTAAAATCAAATAAATAGGCCAATAATAACAGTTGAGCGACCGTGCTAAAACCACAGAACTCGAGAATGCCTAACACCTTCTCTGAGGTTAACAAAATTCTTTGCCCGGATTTCTGTCTTCGCAGACTGTAAAACAGAGTCAATCTTTCCTCGATTCGGGATTTAAACTGGTGACTTAGGACACCATAGATTATCACAAGTGGCGACTCCGAATTTTAAACAATAATTAATCCTGTTTCGATTGTCACTTAAATTGAAAACAACTCCCTTATACCCTTCCTGGGTAGGAAAATGGAGGTGTGACAACTGGCCCCAGGGATTTATCTATAAATACTCCTTGATGCCCACCTTTTTGCACTTTTCGAACATTTGCATCTCAGAAGCCGTAGAACACTGTT
The DNA here is from genome assembly GCA_026770625.1 of Nicotiana glauca. NCBI lineage: Eukaryota > Viridiplantae > Streptophyta > Magnoliopsida > Solanales > Solanaceae > Nicotiana > Nicotiana glauca. The sequence continues at coordinate 81,247 of MU785447.1, forward strand.
CATCACACCCTTTGCTCGTAATTCCTTGCTTTGCCTTGTAAATCTTCATCTCATCTCATTTTTGGTACCGTAATTTCTTTTTAATTGCTTTACTTTTGTTATTTCCCTTTTTTTTTGTGTCCTTTATTTTGTTCCTCCCGTAGCTTTTTCAATTAGTTAGGTTCAGGTTGTTAATTTTTGGATTAAAATAGACACAGGTAGTTAAAATCAATGGGTAATCATGTAGGGACACTACTTAGGTGGAAAATTGGACCCAAAATCAAAATACATGGAACCCTAATTTAATGCCACAACTGGGCATTCAGTGCAGACCGCGGTCATTGTTGTGCGGTCCGCGATGCCCATGCGGACCGCATTGATGAACTTCTGATTGCTAATCCTCAGGCACTACAAGCGCACTACATTTTGTGTGGACCGCAGTAGCCCCAGTGCGGCCGCGGTTGATTTTGTGCGGTCCGCACTACCTAGATACAAAGAGTGGGTAGTCTGCACCCCACCTCTATGCGGATCGTGGTTGAGTTTGTGAGGTCCGCGATGACCCAAGTGCGGCCGCAGTTGATTTTGTGCGGTCCACACTGTGTGACTTCTACAACATGTCTGCAACTTTTTCTTTCCTGATCCTGCAACTCTGTTCTTAACTACTGCAATTGATACTAACAAGTTCATTTGGATTCTGTTTGTAGACAATGGTGAGACAACGAGGAGGTAAAGGATCCAAATAACCGGGCGGAGGAGAATCCTCCAGGGGAGGGAAGCAGAAAATGATAAAACTCACTCCCCAAGTCTGGGAAAACATTAAAAAGACAAGAAAGATAATAAAAGCAGCTAACAGAGCAGTTGACATGTCAGGGAGTGAGTACGAGCCTTCCCGGGAGATTTCCTCCGACTCAGTACCAACACACATCCCTGACTGGTCGGAAAGGCATAGGCTAAGAGACACACCTCCAGTATCCGCCGCTGCCCAATCATCAGTGAACATGTCTTCTGCGTCTGAGGGCTCCGGTGAAGGTAGTGGGGAATAATCCACCTCTTCCACAACTTCATTATCTAGAGAGGGTGCAGTAGGTGCTGAGGAGGATGAGGAGGAAGTAGGGGAGCAGAAATAGTAGGAGAAGGAGAAGAACCACAGGTGGGGGGTATTTCTAGAACTAGGAAGCCGGAGGTGTGGCAAGACTGGTTTGTTAGTGAAGTAGCATACCCCAAATTCCGGGAATGGTGGCCGGTGAGGAAGTTGATCCTGGAGAGGAGCTTCATAGATAGAGACTTGCTACCTCACAACCCCAATGTGACGAGGCATTTTAGGGAGAGAATTAGTTGGGGCACTTCTTGTCTGAGTGTGTGGATGCCAATGAGCACTTGGTCAAAGAATTCTACCCAATTTTGCCCACATCCAAAAGGGTACGAAGGCGACCAAGGTGCGGAACTTGAAGGTGTTATTTGATGGGAAGACGATAAATGATTACCTTGGCTTCGATGAGGAGGAAGAGTCCCTATATATGGTGAAGATGGAACTGGGTAAGGAGGTTCGTCTATGGTTAGCACATTACCTGGCAATCCCGGGTACCACCCCTGACTTGTTGACTGCAGGCGTCAAGATTTTGCGGCGCAATTTGAACTTTGAGGTAAGGGGGTGGGAGACATTTGTATGTAGTAAGGTTGGACCCTAAGACTCATGACAACACCCTACCTCTTCACCAGGCTGTTTTGGTGGCTTCGATCATGGCAGGATACCCAATCAATGTGGGGAATGTGATATCCAGAATTATCTCAATTGTAGGTGTTGAGCACGACAGAAACTACCCGTTCCCCAATTTTCTCACCATGTACTTCCGAGATCCGAAAGTGGAAAAGAGGCCCTTCGATATCAAGGTGAAAGCGAAGGCCCCATTTTCGTAGTATAGCATGCAGGGGTACGATAACCCCAAGAGCAAGAGTTTCAAGAGTACAGTTACTGCTCCAACTGGCCAGTCTGAAGAGCCAGTTGTAGTAGTGACTCCAGCTGAGCCTGCCTCTACTTCCACTATTGTGCCTCCTGGTCCATTACTGTCCACCGGATGAGACATGCACTTTTGATTATCAACAACTAGATGTAGACTACCTCATCCAAGTTGTCCATCTTGACTACCACGGTAGAGGCTCTGTCGGCACCTCCACCCACACAGGTTCTCCACTCGATAGAGGATGCTCTCAAGGAGATACTTGAAAACCAAAAGAAAATCCTCTATAACCAGAAGGTGCTTATGGATGCAGTTGATTCACATGGAAAGGCTCTCAAGGAGCTTGTTAGGGAGCACAAGAAGCTGAGGAAGACATGGGCCTCCAAGGAGTCCGTGAAGGAGTTGAGAATGGATGTTGATAGACTGAAGGCATATCAGTTGCCTTTAGATCTACTGCTCCAGGACCCAGTACCAGCAGCTGATCCACAGCCAGAGCACTCTCAGAGGCCTCCCAAGAGGAGGAGGATGATTCCTAGAGCGGATGATGCAGTCATCCAGTTGGCCGACCCACTGCAGGCTTCCTCCCGTCAGCCACAGGACGTAGCTCAAGAGCCTGTCCAGGTTCAGGTCCAGGTCCCAGTAGCAGAGCAGCAGCCCACTGGGAGCCAGTCTGAGGTTGCCGAGCACATTGAGGACCCAGGGACCACTCAGGAGCCTATGCAGATAGACAGGCCATAGGGAGTCTCTATATCCTTCCTCGTTATCTTTTTGGTGCTTATTTTTGTTTAGTTGGCATTGAGGATACTGCCAGCTTTCATTTGAGGGGTTAGGCCCTACTGTTTATTTCATGGATTCATTCGGATGACTGTATATATTTTTATACTTTTTATGATTTCTTTATTTTTCATCTTTGGTTTGTATATATTTTTATCATTTCTCGCACTTTTATTTTATTTTGGGTCTATATATAAAGTTATGTTACATTGTAGATATTCATGCCATCTATTGTATATTCAAATCCCCTCTTGTATATATTTATTATATTTTCCACAATTTTTTAGTTCTTAGCTTCTTATTTGTGATTCGTAGCATTCTTGTTTTGAAAGTTTGCAATAAACCTTTGGTTTTCTTATTGTCACGGTTCTTTCCAAAGGTGGAGTGTTGTGTGAACTGGGTGGCTCTTCCCAATGATGGATGGCGTGAAAAACTTCTTAAGGGTTTGAGTCCGTTTTTCTTTTTGTTTTTAGTAGTTAGTAGTTAAGGGTGCCTCAAGCAAAGCTTCACTTGGGCCTAACACATTTGCCTTTGATCCTATGGTAAAAAACAAGTTGTTGCATTTAGGATGGTGAAAGTTGTGACCTTGAGACTCTTGTGTTGGCCGATAATGTGGTTTATTGGGACCATTGTGAGCTTAAATCTTATCTAAGGTCATTGTGGGCCCCCGACTCTATGTCTTTAGCGATCCCTTAGCTTGTGTGGTGAGTAATCGTAATGCAAGTCCAAGTCCCGAGCCATTGGTCTAGAACTTGCCCCGAATGTTTGTTGAGGCGAAATCCTGAATGAATTTTAACTTGAGACATGACTATAGGCTCTCCTTGTTCCAAATGATAGTTTGATCATATCCACAACCTACCAATGATAAGATCCTAGTCAACCCTTTTGAGCCTTAGACCTTTTTCTTTCAAAAACCATGATACAAGCCTTTACCCGTTATAAAAGATACCTTCTCTTGGCACCCGATCTTATCTTTAGCACATGGGAAAACTATAAGTTTGGGGGGAGATACGAGGATTGCAACAAAGTGATGAAAAGGCACAAAAATGAAGAAAAGGAAAGGCAATGAAAAAGAAAGAAAAGCAAAAAGACAAAAACAATGTTCAATATGAAAAAGAATAAAAAGGATTAAAGAAAAGCAAAGAATGAAAGGTGTAGAAAGTTGAAAAAGGAAAAAAGGTTTGAAATGCATAAGAAAGAGCGACAGTGTGTCTCTCTAACCCCTAAGAAAGAAGTTAAATGACTCAAAAAATCAAGTGAATGTATGCCAAATGAAACAAAAGAAGTGTTTGAGGGAATATGGAACCTACTTAGACTAAACATTTCCTACCCTAAAGCAAAAGCCTTCATAATGTCTCCACAAAAGACCTATATGAACTTGAGTTGAATGAAGCTTACATTAGTGGATACTCACATAAGGGGCAAGCATATGGTACTTAGAGCCGGTCTTGTGACTTTTCTTTTTGAGAGATAAGTGAATTCCTATTGACCTCATAATGAGTGCCATTATTCTAAAGGTGAGATTTGCTTAGGAAAGCTGAGGATGTGTGAGTTTAGGTTCCATAATGACCAAAGTAATGGAAAAGAGTTCTTTGATGTGTTGATGCAATTCTTGATGCTCTTGTGTCGTACTTAATCCATGGTGTTTCAAATAGAAAGTTGTTAATGATTCATTTGTATTGAGGGCAATTGTTAGTCCTAATTGATGCTAGATGAGGTCACTTTGTGACAACTGAAAATTTTCTTGGACATTCTGTTAAGGGGTGGGTCTTATTTTGTTTGCTTGAGGACAAGCAAAATCTTAAGTTTGGAGAAGTTGATAACTAGGGATTTTGATACCTTTTATACTCCTTCTTGCTCATGTTTTGATTAGGAATTTGTACAAAATAGTCCCAAAAGGCTCACAAGTTGTGCTTGATTGCACATTTGATCAAAAAAGTGACAAGATGTCAAAGATCAGCCCAAAAGGAGTAAAACTTGCATAAGTACCAATGTGACGCCCAAAGAGTCATCACCTAATTTCTTACCCATTCTGTGCTTCTGAGGCCTAGAAAACCTCATTTAGGGTTGCCTTGATTTGCATGCGCAGTCCGGGCGCGTAGCCGGAAAGCTTAAATATCAATTATGTGAGAAAAAGTGCTAAATTTTGATATTAAAATAAATAAATTTGACTTAAGTCAACATTGTGGGTAAACGGACCCAGACCCGGACCCGTGATTTGACGGTTTCAGAGGGTCTGTAGAAAAATATGGGACTCGAGCGTATGCCCAGAATCAAATTCCGAGGTTCCAAGCCCGAGAAATGAATTTTTGAGTAAAATTGTTTTTCTGAAATTATTAAGGAAATGGAAATAAAAATTTATTAGAATGTGTTGGTATCGGGCCCGTATTTTGGTTCCTCCGCCCGATACAGGTTTTATATGTGGTTAAGGTTATTTCTGTGAAGTTTGGTTATTTTTGTGAAGTTTGCAGGTCTCTGAACCCCCTAGCGCGGTCCGCGAGAAATCGTGTGCGGCCGCGAAGGGGCCAGCACGGTTGCAATCGCCTTTGCACGGTCCGCGGTGGGTGTTGTGCGGCCGCGGTCGGCCTTTTGCGATCCGCGCAGGCTAAGATCCGCAGGTCTTCAGGTAGGCCAGCGCGGCCGCGGTCCTTTTTGCGCGGTCCGCGCAGGGAACTTCTGCGAGGTATAAATAAATGGGAATTTCAGTTATTTTTCACATTTCAAAAACCCAAAATATAAGAGGTGATTTTCCAAACAATTCTTCTCCTTCAAAACGATTGGTAAGTGATTTCTAACTCATTTTCTTCACTCCTTAACATGTTTTCAACTTAAAGTCAAGGATTTTCATGGGTGAAATTCGTGGTTTTGGGTAGAACCTAGGTTATCTGAAAATTGGGGAGTTGGACCTCAAATTGAGGTCCGATTTCAAAATAAATTATATATTTGGATTCGTGGGGGAATGGGTAACCAGGTTTTGGTGTGAACCTCGAGTTTTGACCAATGGTTCCGGGGGTGATTTTGGAATTTTTGGGGAAAAACCTTGGGAAATTCATTTTTATGCATTCAATTGATTCATTTAGTGTCTATTGAAGTAATTAAGTGACTTGTGACTAGATTCGAGCGGATTGGAGGTGGAATCATGAGGTAAAGCTATAGTTGAGGTTTGAGTGGAATTAAAGGCATCGAGGTAAGTGTTTGGTCTAACCCTAGCTTGAGGGAGTAGGAGTTGAGTCTTGTTTGCTACTTTCTAATTGTTAAGTACGATTTATAGGCATGGTGACGAGTATCTATACATTGGTGTCTAGCATGACCGTCAGTCTTTATATTGTGGATATTCTGATTTGGTTGTATCTTCCATGCTTAAATGATGATTTCTATATGTTGTAAAGAGCATGTGAAATAAATTGTGATCTTTGAACTTCAAGGAGCATCGGCTCGAGTTCTAATGCGAGTTATGAAAGTATGTGAATTAATTGAACCCCTTTGGAGCAATGGCTCAAGTGGTAAAATGAGTTGTGAAGTGAAAGTGAAAGAAAGAGAAAGAATTACTAAAATGTACCCTTTCCATGTAATTGTTGCTATATTAATTATCTCCCTTGTCGGGATGTAGATATTATTACTTGTTGTTACCTTGCCGGGATTAATTATTTAATTGTGTTCCCTTACCGGGATTTCTATTATAAATTTGTTAATTAATTTGCCCTTGTTTGTGATTGTTGTTTGGGTGAGGAAGAGTGTTAAAGCACGAAGGGTGATGTCGTGCATTGTTTGTTTATTGTGAGGAAAGAATATAAAGTACGAAGGGTGATGTCGTGCCGCACGATGTACCATTCTGTGCCGATTGAGATTAAAGCACGAAGGGTGATGATGTCGTGCCGCACGACGTACCATTCCATGCTGATTCTATTGATTATATGTGAGGAAAGAGAGTAAAAGCACGAAGGGTGATGCCGTGCACATTTTATTATATCATTGCTTGGTGAGGATGAGATTAAAAGCACGAAGGGTGATGTCGTGCACTTATTGCCGTTTGTTATTATTTCTTATTATTATTAGTTCAAGTACATTTAATTGTTTCAGTCCACTATCACTGTTATTCTTTATGTTGACATTTCCCTTTATTGCGTTGCTTGTTATTATTGAGTCAAGGTATTCTTGTGCTACGTCGTGTCTTGCATTTATGCCATAATTGCTACATGTTTATGTGACTTAATTGTTACTTGACATTCGACACATTAAATACTAAATTTCCTAGTTTTAAAGTAGTTCGTTTATTTGCCCGAAGTACGCTGTTTTGATTCTCACCAAGTGTGAGATACGTAGGCAACCTTTGACGGGTCCAACCACCCATTTGCAAAAATAGCCAAAAATGTCAAAATTTTAATTTTCGTTATAAATAAGTCGGGGATGCCATTCTTGTTTAAAATAAGCCGAATGTCCTTCAAAGGGACGCCGGAAGGCCGTTTTGCAAGAACAGCCACCCTGAGTCAATTTTAAATAATTTGCGGGCACAGCCTTAAAATCTCCCTTTCGGAAGTGTTGAAAGGCCGTATCTGTAAACCGAGTTTTCGTTTTCATAAAGAAATGAAAAAACCGAATTTTACAAAAAAATAGCCATCTTGTCAAATAAACCATTACATGGCTAGTTTTGTTAAAATAGTCACAAATGACATCGAAACCTTCTCAGTCTTGCGCAGGCCTGTGGCGATGCTGAATGATGCCCCACGGGCCCTAGGATGAGATATTTTGATCAACGAGTGTGTATCCTCTGAAACAAATTTTGCAAAAAAATAGTCACTTTGCCAAAATAAGCAATTACATGGCCAGTTGTTGTTAAAAATAGTCTCAATTGGCATTGAAACCTTCTCAGCCTTGCGGAAGCCTGTGGCGATGCTGAGTGATGCCCCACGGGTCCCAGGATGCGAAGCTTTGATGTATTTTGATCTAGTTTTAATCATCGAATTTGTAGTTGGAGTCTGCTTCTGTAATTTCCCTTCAAAGGAAAATAAATTTGAAAATCCAAAAAAAAAAAACCACAAAAGGCAAAAAGAAAAGAAAATAGAGGAAAACCAAGAAAAAAGGGAAAGAAAATCAATATGCTAAATACCCTAATGCTAACATGGTGGCTTCGTTTTGTCATTTCAGAAAGGTGGTTGGTTTGTGGTTTTAAAAAAAGGGTAATTCCTCGTTGCAACACAAGGACAAAAGGCAATGGCAAACAATAATAGAATTGATGTAGTCAGTATTGGTGCCCAACAGCAGGTGGATGAACAGGATAATGGGTTGAGTGAAGAGGTGCGGATGTTAAGACTACACATGGTAGACATGTATCAAGCCTGGATAACTGGAAGGCACCACCCCCGCTACCACCAATTTTTTCTGTCATATCCACTACCCCCAGCAATGAATACGGGAAGAGCCCTCAGGATGAGCTTCATACCGGAAATGAAAAGGTCACAGGAAAAGTAGGGCGAGATGAAATAGCCATAAAGCCGAAAGCACAATCCTTAAAGGACATGCAAGGAATGGAAGACCATGGTGACATGTCTTACAAAGAATCGTCTGTGTCCCCCCGACGTTCGCCTGCCTGTAGGGTTCAAAGTGCTGAATTTTAACTTGTACGATGTGAATGGAGATCCGGTAACTCACCTGAGGGTCTATTGCGATGAAATGAAAAGTGTTGGGGAGAAAGATGATTTGTTGATGGAATACTTCAGTAAGAGCTTGATTGGGGAAGCTTTAGAATGGCATAATCGTCATGATGTTGGAAAATGGCTTACATTGGGTGACATGGCTCAAAATTTTGTGCAACATTTTCAGTACAATAAAGACATTGTCCCAAATTGCCCTTCCCTATCTGAGACGGAAAAGAAACGCAAGGAGAGCTTTAAGGATTTTTGGCTCAAGTGGGACGAACAGGTTGCTCGGGATGGTCCTGCCATTGACAGAAAAGGTGTTGCTGAGCCCCATCCACAACAAGGTCCGGTAATTGTTCTTGCCAAACCTGTTCAACCTCAACACCAACCCCAAACCTATCCCCTGAACAACACCCGATCTTTTGTCCAACCATCAGGTCATAGCCTCCGCCGACGACAAGGTCCGGTGGTCGTTCTTGCTAAACGCTTTCAGCCACAATACCGACCCCGTGAATGCCTCCAAACTCCACATAAGCAACCCCATCCACCAAATAACATCCGGCCATTTGTCCCACCACCAAGTCACTCCCTGAAGCAGACACCAGCAGGCCAAAACTCTCGTGTGTCTTTACAGCACTTTCAAGTATCCAACAATCCTAGAAAATTGAGGCATGGAGGGAAACAAAGGCAAAAAGATAATTTCACACCTATCGGTGAATCCTACACAAGCTTGTTTGAAAAATTAAAACATTTTGGCCTGATTGAGCCGCTCTTTGGATATACTCCAGACCCAAATGCGAAAGGCTTTGATCCTATTGTTCGATGCATGCACCACTCTAATGTCCAGGGGCATAGCATTGAAGATTGTCGATCTTTGAAAAGAGAAATAGAAAGAATGATTCAAGAAGGAGTAATTGTGGTCAATGACAATGGCAAGGAGCATGCGATTTATCTTGGGAATGTGTTGATTAAAGTAAATAATGGTCTTGGCAATATTGATGTGAAACTCAGTGGCTAAGATGTCGGGCGTGGTAATTGGGATGATGCTCCATCTCTCGATCACCTAGAGTGGAGTTTTGGTGGCTTATTTTGGTCTCATTTCTGAAGGTCCGGGTTATTTCAGGGTTGTAATCCGGATATTGTCTTGGGAGTCAAACCCTTCTATCTTTCACTTTGCTTTGTTTAGTAATAATAGCTTGTTTAGTGTCGTCTAGGTTTGTAATTCTAGTCTAGTTTGCTTGTTTTGTTGTTTCAACCCTTTCACCATCAGTCTAATGCAATTCTCTGTTTCCTGCCATTTCTAGTCATTTCATTTCTAGTCATTTTACAATTCTTTTCACACTGATTTTAGTGACATGACATGCACACATAATTCTCGGCCTGGTTTTTAAAAGTCAGTTTAGCAATGAAACAATGTTGAAGATGTAAGGGCACTCGAAAGAAATAAGAAAATATTGGAATAATTTTAAGCCTGAATCAAGTAAAACTGGGGGAAAATAGAACATAAAGAAGTATTGTGGAAATGCATCATGCCTCATCGGTTTAAAGCCAAAGGCAAGAATGCCCCAAGTCTAAAGGGACTGTTCATGGTACCGAGATTGTTGTCCAATGGTGCTAGGAATCGGCAAAAACGGAAGGCAAATATGTGAATCAATCAAAAGGTGTTTAATTTTGCAATATGTACTTGGTATGTTTTGAAGATTGGAATGACGAAGGCATTTTATTCTGCTATCCAAACACTTTATCCTTTGTTACCCCTTTGAGCCTCGATTATTTTCTTGCATACCCCTCTTTCGGAATCATTAATAAGACTCGCAAGTTCGAATGGGGAAGTAAGTGGAGAAACAAGAGAAAAAATAGTGAAAGAAAAGAAGAGAAAAGAAAGGAAAGGAAAGAAAAAAGAAGAAAAGAAAGGAAAAGCAAAAAGAAAGGAAAAAAAGAAGAAAGAGAAGAAAGGAAAAAAAAAAAGAAAAGAAAAGAAGAAAAAAGAAAAGAAAAGAAAGAAGAAAAAAGAAAAGAAAAGAAAGAAAAAGAAGAAAAGGAAAAAGAAAAGAAAGGAAAAGAAAGAAAGAAAAGGGGAAGAAAGATCGCAACAACAAATGTAGTCGCCTGAACTACGTTTGACTTGATCCCGAAAGGGTACGTAGGCAGCCTCTCTGAGGTTCAGTCACAGTAAAAGAAAAGTCCAAAAATCCCCAAGAAGGAAACTGGGGCAGAAGTTATGGTTGTTGCAAGAAATATGATTCCGAAAGTTGTAGTTTTGAACCCACGTTGAATTATTTTGAGCGTTTATACCCTTCTTTCTAAATCCCATCCAAAAGACTGCATTACGGTCTAAAGAAAGATCTTCCGACCAGTCTTCGAGAGATGCCAAGTCAAGCGAGCCAAGTTAAATCACATCAGGGGCAACACTCCAGCCCAAACAAAGAGAAATGAAGAATTAGAGAATCATGATGATGAGAACCGCCACTGTGAGCACGCGATTTTTGCCCTACATGAAAATAACTCCTAAAAATAGATCAAAATAATTTTAATTGATTTTTAGGTGTTTTTCTTTATTTAGTTGTATTGCATGCATTTTTAATATTTTTTAAAAATCATAGAAAAACCATAAAAAAAGTGTCACATTTTAATTTCATGCCACCTTAGATTTAATTTGCATTTAGGAATTAATTACATTGAGTTAATTGTGCTATTAATCAAAAATTACAAAAAAATGATCATTTTTACATAGTTAAATAATTAGCTTACATTTACAATTTAAATTAATTTAGGAATTTAGTTTAGGTTTTTAATTAATTAAAGAAAGAAAAGAACAATAAAAAGAAGAGGGAAGTGAAAAGGCTTGGTCTTAAATTCAAATTGGCCAAACATTTGAAAAGCCAAAATATTTTCCCACCAAAACCTTCCCCAAAATATTTTCCCCCCAAAACTACCCCCACACACATGACCCACGACATTAAATACATACAAAAAATACAAAATGAGGGGTTTAAAAAAAAGGGCAAAAAATAAAGGCCTAAAAATTCCAAAGGATCAGCTGCTCGTTCATTTTTCTTAACGCGAATATCGACTGGAGATCAAAAATAAAAGTAACGCTGAGGAGAAAACCAGAGCGGCAACACCCAAAGTCCCCCGTCGACCTTCTTCGTCAGAGGGAAATGAAGCAGCCTTCAATGGCTTCTTTCTGAACAACACCCCTGACTTCATCTTCACCCACCAGAAACTAATCAGCCACCCAACCCGAACTCCACCACATTCTAGCCGTCACCCCAAAATCCCTCGAAAATTTTCTATTTTCTTTTGGATTTCGAAAAAGAGAAATACACAAAGGTTCATTGCTGGCTAGTCGAGGTCTATTTGCGGTTCGTGTCGAGGAGATTTCGATCCGGGTTTTTGTTTGAGTTATAGCTGCTGTTTCTGCTCGATTTTGTTGTCGCATTCTCTTGTATTCACTTTCAGCGTTAATCGAAAGCTTTACACGCATCCAGGTTCCTCTCTTTGTTATTTCCTATTATACTATAGTATTGATCAGAATGTACTGTTAGTTGAAATTTTGTTAAAATGGAAAATGTTTGCAAGCAGTTTAGGCGTAACTACTCTGCGTTGCAATTTCCTCGTGAATCTTGTTGATTTTCTGTTAGTTGCTGCATATTTAAGTGAAATCAGATTAGTGGTATGTATGTTGAGTGAATATCTAATTAACGATGCATATTTACGATCTTCATGGGTAGTTTTGTTGACTCTCGTTGGCTTCAGCGTGAGATGAGTGCTGAAACGGTTGGGTCTGCTCGATATTTCTAAGTAATGCTTTAAATTCTTGCTTAGAACGAATTGGATTGATTCCTTTGGATGTTAAAACGGTAGTTATGCTCCAAAACATAATTATGCAGTCTCATTTTGCTTTTACATGCTTCATAGCTTTCTGTGATTCTCATTTCTTCTACTGTTTCGAATGTATAGCTATGAGTATTATTATTTTATCTCCTTCTTTATTTGTTTGATTTTTGGTCTGCTTTGGATTTGTTTCGTCCTAGTGAACAAGAATTATTGTGCCTAAAATTAAGGGGTGGGGGTTAGGGAAGATTTAGCCCATTTAGTTGTGTTAGCTTGGAATTGAAAGAAATCGAGGTACGCCGTGTCAAACAAAAATGACTATTACATGGCCCTCATTTTAATTAATTTTTTTTTAATCTTTAGAATTCGAGGTGTGTCATTTAGCAAATTTCGCGGCCCTTCCCAAAATATAAAAATGCGTTAGTATCTTTATGCGCGCATTTTAATAAAAAATTACCTTCCTAAAATTCGAGTGCACATTTATGTAACCTAAATCCAAATCTCAACGGAGTCGAAATGTGTTGACAACCACGGGTGCACTGGTGCGACGTGGTTCGAGACGCATTTTCACGACGTTGCAATTCTTATAAAAAATAATAAATATATAATAAAGCGGGTTAATAATAAAAAGTACATAGGTTAGAATATGTTGTGAAATCAGATAAAATCAAATACAATAGTTGAGTGACCGTGCTAGAACCACGGAATCCGGGAATGCCTAACACCTTCTCCCGGGTTAACAGAATTCCTTACTCGGATTTTTGATTCGCGGACTGTTAACAGAGTCATTATTTTCCTCGATTCGGGATTCTAAACCGGTGACTTGGGACACCATAAATCTCCCAAGTGGAGACTATGAATTTTAATAACAAATCCCGTTTCGATTATCCTTTAATTGAAAAAACTCCTTTACACCCTCGCGGTATAGCATAAAAAGGAGGCGTGACAGCTCTGGCGACTCTGCTGGGGAAAAGAACCCAGAACATTTTGTTCAGCGTTCAGAATTCGAGCTTAGATAAATTGTTGTATTTGGTTATATATGATTTTCCTACACATTTCCTACTTAATGTGCTAAATATTTACCGCTTTGATATTTGAACTGTAAATATAAACTGTGCCGAAAACCCTTCTCTTTTCACCTCCGGGGATGTGCTTACTAGTTGAGACTCCCTATTCTGTTAGCGTCAATACCCTGAAATAAAAAAGAGGCCAGATAAGTTACTAAGCTGGACGTTCCCGCGAGTCCCCGGTACGTAGCCCCCTCCTCGACTCGAGTTGTCCGCTCGGGTACACAGTCTAGAAGACATAACCAGATTTTGAACTTAGAATAGGGACGTTTATTTGCATCACGTATAACTTAGGGGACTCAACACAGGGGTTGGGTCCGTCTAGGACAGGTAACCAAATATGAAAAGATCACCATGATGCATTTTACGTGTTATATTTATTTGTCTTGGGTCCGCATGTTGATCGGTTTTTGAAATTGAGAAAAAGAGAAGAAATAACAGTGTGAAGAATTAATTGTTTAGTTTTATAAAAATCAATGCCCAAATTCTGTCGAAACTCTGCCGAAATTTCGAAAAAAAATGAAAAATAGAAATGTTTTATTTTTTTTTTAAATGTCTTTATTTTTGAAAATTGTTCGCAGAAAAAAAAAAGAGTCTTTATTTTAGTTTGGAAAAATATGTTGTTTTATTGTTGAAAATAAAAAAGAAAAAAAAGAGGCGTTATTCTGTCTTGTTTTCGAAAATAGAAAAGGAAAATAGTTGTCTTGCCATGAAAAATAAAAATGAAAAAGAGTCTTGCTTTTGAAAGTAGTTTTGTTAGGAAATGCAAAAAAAAAATAAAAAAAAAAAAGAAGTCTTGCTTTTTGCTTATGAAATGCCAAAAATAAAAATGAAAAAAAAAGGAGTCTAGTTTTAAAATAGTTCGTTAATTTGCCTGAACTGCGCCGGTTTGATTCTCACCAAATGTGAGATACGTAGGCAACCCTTGACGGGTCCAACCACCCTTTTTGCAAAAATAGCCAAAAAATGTCAAAATTTTAATTTTATTATAAATAAGTCAGTGGAAGCTATTCTTGTTTAAAATAAGCCGAATATCCCTCAAAAGGACGCCGGAAGGCCGTTTTTGCAAGAATAGCCACTTTGAGTCACTTTGAATAATTTGCAGGCGCAGCCTTGAAATATCCCTTGCGGAAATGCTGAAAGGCCGTATCCGCAAAATCAAGTTTGGATCATCTATCAACTTTACAAAAAATAACCACTTTGTAAATAAGCCATTACATGGCCGGTTTTTGCTAAAATAGCCACAATTGGCATTAAAACTTTCTCAGTCTTGCGTTGACCTGTGGTGATACTGAGTGATGCCCCATGGGCCCCAGGATGAGAAATTTTGATCATCGAGTGTGTATCCTCTGAAACAAATTTTACAAAAAAAATAGCCGCTTTGTCAAAATAAGCTATTACATGGCCAATTTTGTAAAAATAGTCACAATTGACATTAAAATCTTCTCAGCCTTGCGCTGGCCTGTGTCGATACCGAGTGATGCCTCACGGGCCCCAGGATGAGAAATTTTGAATTTATAGCTTCTTAAACGAAATTTTGCAAAAAATAGCCACTTTGTCAAAATAAGTCATTACATTGCCAGTTGTTGTTTAAAATAGTCTCAATCGACATTGAAACATTCTAAGTCTTGAGGAAGCCTGTGGCGATGCCGAATGATGCCTCAAGGGCCTCAAGATGTGAAGTTTTGATGTACTCTGGATCTAGTGTTAAGCATCGAGTTTGTAGTTGGAGTCTGCTTCTATAGTTTCCCTTCAAAGAAAATAAATTTGAAATGCCCAATAAATATCTCTTTATTTTTGCATTAATTTGCAAGAACTACACTCGGTCTGATTCATGTGGGGTCATGATACGTAGGCAATCCACATAGGATTCGACCATAATTAAAAGAAAAAAAAAAGGGAAAAGCCACATAAAGGCAAAAAGAAAAGTAAATAGCGGAAAACAAAGAAAGAAAAGGGAAAATCAATGCCTTAAAACTAACATGGTGGTTTCATATTGTCATCTCAGAAAGGTGGTTGGTTTGTGGTTCCCAAAGTGGTAATTCTTCTCGACAATAAAAGGCAATGGCAAACAATAATAGAATTGATGTGATTGGTACTAGTACCCGACAACAGGTGGATGAACGGGATAATGGATTGAGTGAAGAGGTGCGGATGTTGAGACAACACATGGCAGGTATGTATCAAGCCTGGATGACTGGAAAGGCACCACCCCCGCCACCACCAATGTCTCCTGTCATATCCACTACCCCGACAATGAATACGGGTAGAACCCTCGGGATGAGCTTCATACGGGAAGTGAAAAGGTCACAGGAAAAGTAGGGCAAGATGAAATAGCCATAAAGCCGAAAGAACAATCCTTAAAAAACATGCCAGGAATGAGAAGCCGTGGTAACTTGTCTTACAAAGAATCATCTGTATCCCTTGACGTTCGCCTGCTGGCAGAGTTCAAAGTGCCGACTTTTAACTGGTACGATGGGATTGGAGATCCGGTAACTCACCTAAGGGTCTATTGCGATGAAATGAGAGGTGTCGGGGATAAAGATGATTTGTTGATGGCATACTTCAGTAAGAGCTTGACTGGGGCAGCTTTAGAATGGCATAATTGTCACGATGTCGGTAAATAGCCTACGTTGGGTGATATGGCTCAAGATTTTGTGCAACACTTTCAGTACAATAAAGACATTGTCCCAAATTGTCCTTCCCTATATCAGACGGAAAAGAAACCCAAGAAGAGCTTTAAGGATTTTTGGCTCAAGTGGAATGAACAGGTTGCTCGGGATGGTCTTGCCGTTGACAACAAAGAAGTTGCTAAGCCCCATCCACAACAAGGTCCGATAATTGTTCTTGCCAAACCTGTTCAACCTCAAAACCAACTCCAAACCTATTCCCTAAACAATACCTGATCTTTTGTCCAACCATCAGGTCATAGCCTCCACCGACGACAGGGTCCGGTGGTCGTTCTTGTTAAACGCTTTCAACCACAATACCAACCCCGTGAACGTCCCCAAATTCCACATAAGCCACCCCATTTACCAAATAACATCCGGCCATTTGTCTCACCACCAAATCACTAACAGAAGAAGGCACCAATAGCCCAAAACTCTCATGTATCTACACAGCGCTTTCAAGTATACAACAATCCTAGAAAACTGAGGCATGGAGGGAAACAAAGGCAAAAAGATAATTTCACGCCCATTGGCGAATCTTACACAAGCTTGTTTGAAAAGTTAAAACATCTCGGCCTGATTAAGCCGCTCCTTGGATATACTCCAGACCCAAATGCGAAAAGCTTTGATCCTACTGTTCGATGCATGTACCACTCTAATGTCCAGGGGCATAGCATTGAAGACTGTCGATCTTTGAAAAGAGAAATAGAAAGAATGATTCGAGAATGAGTAATTGTGTTCAATGACAATGGCAAGGAGCATGCGATTTATCTTGGGAACGTGTTGATTAAAGTCAATAATGGTCTTGGCAATATTGGTGTGAAACTCAGTGGCTAAAATTCCTGGCGTGGTAATTGGGAAGACGCTCCATCTCTCGGTCACTCAGAGTGGAGTTTTGGTGGCTTATTTTGGTCTCATTTCTGAGGATCCGGGTTATTTCAGGGTTGTAATCCGGATATTGTCTTGAGAGTCAAACCCTTCTATCTTTACACTTCGCTTTGTTTAGTAATAATAGCTTGTTTAGTGCCGTCTAGGTTTGTAATTCTAATCTAGTCTGTTCGTTTTGTTGTTTCAACCCATCAATCTAATACAATTCTCTGTTTCCTGAAATTTCTAGTCACTTCATTTCTAATCATTTTACAATTCTTTTCATGGTGATTTTAGTGCACATAATTCTCGGCCTGGTTTAAAAGTCAGTTTAGCAATGAAACAATGTTGAAGATGTAAGGGTACTCGGAAGAAATAAAAACATATTGGAATAATTTTAAGCCTGAATCAAGTGAAACTGGGGAAAATAGAATATAAAGAAATACTGTGGAAATGCATCATGCCTCATCGGTTTAAAGCCAAAGGAAAGAATG
>MU785449.1:11253-35092 GCA_026770625.1 Nicotiana glauca
TTATGGAGTTGATGAACCGAGTATTCAGGCCTTATCTAGACTTGTTCGTGATAGACTTTATTGATGATATTCTGGTGTACACCCACAGCCAGGAGGAGAACGAGCAGCACCTCAAAGTGGTTCTTCAGACTCTGAAGGATAGTCAGTTGTATGCTAAGTTCTCGAAGTGCAATTTTTGGTTGAGTTCGGTTGCATTTCTGGGTCATGTTGTATCAGCAGAGGGCATTCAGGTAGACCCGAGAAAGATTGAGGCAGTCAAGAACTGGCCTCGACCAGCATCAGCGACTGAGATTCGGAGTTTCTTGGGGTTAATATTATCACACCTCCTTTTTACTTACTACACCCCGCGAAGGGCGTAGTAAAGGGAGTTTTTCAAATTAAAGGACAATCAAAATGGGATTTATTATTAAGAGTTGGAGTCGCCACTTCAGAGATTTATGGTGTCCCAAGTCACCGGTTTGAATCCCGAATCGAGGAAAAAATTGAATCTGTATTACAGTCTACGAACCAGAAATCCGGATAAGGAATTCAGTTAACCCGGGAGAAAGTGTTAGGCATTCCTGAGTTCCGTGGTTCTAGCACGGTCGCTTAACTGTTATATTGGGCTAAATTATCTGATTTTTTAATACGTGTCTTTACCTATGTGCTTTTTACTTTGAACTGCTTTTATTATTTTTATTTTTATTATTTTTTATGAGAATTGCAACGTCGTAAAAATGCGTCTCAAACCACGTCACATCAATGTACCCGTGGTTATTGACACATTTTGACTCCGTTGAGATTTGGATTTGGGTCATATAAATGTGCACCCGAGTTTAAGAAGGTAGAATTATTAAACACGTGCCTAAAGAGACTAACGCATTATTATTTTGGGGAAGCCCGTGAAATTCGCTAAATAGCCCATTCCGAAATCTAAGTATTTTAATATATACATTTAACGAGGGCCCCGTAATTTATATATTTGCCTAGCGAGGCTCATTTCATTTATTATTTAAAAGGCCAACCTAAAAGCAACTATGATTTTTCTATTCAATTTTCGTCTCTACAAATAAAGAAAGGTCCCTAATTAATTTGTTATCACTTAAATGATTAGCCTTGGCAGAGTCACTCAACAATTATAGTCTTCAAACTTGACCCAATAAAAGAAGTTTCAGCCCGCCTGGCGGGCAACCTGCATTCAAGCCTGAATGAAGAGGAAAAGTGGCATGGGCCCAAAATGGATTCAGGCCCAAATCTTACTTCAAAGAAAGCAGTCGCGTGTTGGACCTTTAACATGAGCCAAAATTCTTTTTTATATATAGCCTGTGGCTTTAACGCATAACAAAATCAGTATTTTTAGAGCACCCGACCAATTTCAATTCAGTAATATTTGCATCTCATTAGCTCGAATATCTGAACGGGTTAAACCAATTAAACTGATATACTTGAAATTACAGCCTACAGATTTTTATGTATGAGTTAGGCCAGTAACACAGGACAATACTCTCGACACTAAACTATGACTTTACTGGTGTATCAATACCAAATCACAATTGGTTTCGAGTTTAACTTTATATTAACAGGGATCTAGTCTCATACAGATGTGATATCAAGCCTGGAATTATTAACACTACAATTGATGTGTATGTTCTTACTCTTAATAGTTCGAGCACTAAATCATTGCTACAAATGCACAGTTCCTGAATCAATTTCCAACTCAAATTATGCTCTGGTTCCAAACGTTTAAACTAAGTGAATGAACTAAATTGACTACAATTAATGCCGTCTCAAGTTTAACTATTAAACACAGATTCTCTGGGCTGATTATCAGTCTGTTACGAAAATGATAGCCAAAATGGTTCCAGTCGCCTAAGACAATCTCAATTATACAGTCCAGTACAAATTAAACAATCCAAATTAGTCCTTAAACAAACAGTCCTAATTAAACAACTAACAGCCATTACAACTTAAACAGATTAAAGCTAGGCAACTAAATGTCATTTGGACTGATTTCAACTACTCGAGTGAACACGAATCTGGAACATTACTTCATTTCAATCCAATTGGAAGTTACATCAGTGATTTCAGAATGTGTACCTGGATGTGAAATGTAAGAAGAAGAAGAAGAGGAAATCAGCGGCAGTAATCAATTGCAGTCTAGAAAATTCAACAGCCCAGAAGTGATTTAAAACCCAATCGCAAAACAACAAATCAACCCAAACAGCACCAAAAATGAACACAAATGAAACTAGCCCACAACATAATCAGCAAATGACCAACAATCCACCTCAAACTAATCAGATTCCATGCAAACTAACTCGAAACTATTTTCAAATTGCAATATCAACATAAACAGAGAATTTCAAGCTGCTTTTGGATTTAAAGTAGGTTAACAACTATGCAACAGTACTTTAGTATTTTCTGTAGCCTTTCTATGTGTTTTTTTTTTGAGATTTTCTACTGAATTTTGTTTGTTTTTTTTTGGTTTTCTAGGCAGAATTTAAAATCTAAAGAGAATTCTAAACTTCTACTAATTAGAAATTCAAATTAGAGGCTAGATCTGCAGAGGAGATTTTTCTGGGGGGAATTTTTGGAGTGAAAAACTTGTTAATGAAGGCAAGAGCATGCCCTTTTATAGGCAAAATGAGGGCAGCATTTTTGCCCTCTAGTCCCTTATTTTATTTTCACAATAGTCCTCTACTTATTGACTTGTTTCTCAAGTAAGTGCACCTATTTTCTGAATTTAGAGTAAAAGTCCTATTCTAGAAGGTTCTAGCATAACCTACAGCCCTTCTGCCCGGTCCTAAATTCCTAGATTACCCCTGAACTTCCTTGAAACTAATGTATTAACCCATTACCCTTGAATCTAACTGAAATTACTAATCCTATACTAGTTGAACTCAACCCTTTTTACCAACTAGGGTTAATTAAATAATGGTCTATACCATTCAGCCGTAACCATAATAATTCTAAAAACTCTAAGATTGAATCCAATTGATACTAATCAATACTGAAAATCAACCCTAATCCGCAATACTATCAGTTATCAATAAATTAACAATCAAACTAAATCATCATTAACCTAAACTAAACTAAACAATCAAAGAACAGGAAACGAACATTAGATTAACTAATCAGAAAATTCTAATAGAATTAATCGCAGCTAAGTACAAACTCAAACCGATAGAAGATCAAAGAAAGAACAAAATTAAACCAAGATAAAAGACTAATGGCATCAATTAATTATGAAGGAAATTTAATCACAGGAGAAGAGACCCTACTGATTTAAAATGAACAGTCGAAACTAAACCTAGAACACTGAACAATAACTATGACTAAATGACAAAATTAGAAGAACAAAAGTATGCTAATCATTATTAGTGAATTAAAATTCAAACAGCATGATGATAAACAAATAAGAACAGATGAGAACGGATTCGACTACTGTTTCTAGATGGAGTATCAAACAAAAGAAAAGAAAAACCTAGATTGATTAATCGTGAAGGAACAATGGTCATGGAAGAGAAACCAATGAGGAAGAACAAAGAAAACTCACTTAGGAGGTCCTAGGGTTCTGCCGCTTCTTGGATTTGAAATTCAACGCCATGCAAGATGATTCGGAAGAAGATAGCCAAAGATTTAAGGATAGGGACATGAGGAGAGTGTGTGGTGTAAGATTGGTGTCATTTGGTGGCGGCGCCTAGGGTTTCAACGATTTGGGTTTTTGACAGGGATTTGAACCGTGGGTATTTGAGGTTTGGAAAGAGCAGGGATTGGGGAGTCTGTGGTTTGATTTTTTGGTGATTTGGACGAACACCGCCGTCGGAGACGATTTCCGACCGGCGGCTTAAGGCGGAGGGACAGTGGGGCGGAGGTGTTACAGGGGGGAGTGTACGAGGAAGATAAAAAAAGTTTTTTTAGTTTTGTAAAGTTTTATTACCATTTTATTTAAAATGGTGGATCTCATCCGGACCGTTGGATCAGGGGTGATGAACGGTCAAGATCAAGAATTAACTAACCGATATCGTTTTTACTAAAGGGGGCTGGCCGGGTTTTGGGTCATTCAGGGCTGGGGCTTGGGGTGTGTTTGAGGTGGGCTTGGGGCTTTGAGCTCAATTTTGGCCCAAAATCGGGCAATCCATGAAGACCTCCCTATTTCCTTTAATTTCCTCTCCTTTTAGTTTAATCTCCTTTATTTATTTTTCATTTTGTATATATTTTTTATATTTTTCTAATTTTATTAAATTCTAAACTAAAAATCAAGACCAAATTAGCACTAAAAATTATATTTCCTAATTTCCCATTACACTAAATCCTAATTTAAATGCAAATTAAGACAAATTAAAAGTAAAAATGTAAAAAGGACTATTTTTGTTATTTTCCTTTTCCTAAAAGTAACTCAACTACTAATTAATCCTAAAATGTGAAATTAAATTCTAAATGCAAATGCCAAGTATTTTTGTATTTTTCACTGATTAAGATGCACAAATGCAAACAATTAACAGCAAATAACACAACAAATTCACAAAATTGCAAAATAATGAATGAAATTATTTGTTTGAATTTTTGGGAATAATTCATATAAAGGGCAAAAATCACGTGCTCACAATTATCATCGGTTCGTTGAGGGGTTTTCATCTATAGCAGCCCCGATGACTAGATTGACCCAAAAGGGTGCCCAGTTCAGGTGGTCAGACGAGTGTGAGGAGAGCTTTCAGAAGCTCAAGACAGCTCTGACTACGGCACCGATATTGGTTTTGCCCACAGGTTCAGGGCCTTATACAGTTTATTGTGATGCTTCCCGTATTGGGCTTGGTGCGGTATTGATACAGGATGGGAGAGTCATTGCTTATGCTTCGAGGCAATTGAAGATCCACGAGAAGAATTATCCGGTCCATGATCTAGAGTTGGCAGTCATTATTCATGCTTTGAAGATTTGGAGGCATTACTTATATGGTGTGACGTGTGAGGTGTACACTGATCATAAGAGTCTAAAATACTTGTTCAAGCAAAGGGAGCTGAATCTGAGGCAGAGGAGGTGGTTGGAGTTGTTGAAAGACTATGATGTTACTATTTTGTACCACCCGGGAAGAGCCAATGTGGTGGCCGATGCATTGAGTAGGAAGTCCGCCAGCATGGATAGTCTTGCTTATGTTCCGGTTAGTCAGAGACCGCTTGCCTTGGATATTCATGCTTTGGCCAATCGGCTGGTGAGGTTGGACATCTCTGAGCCTAGCAGAGTGTTAGCTTGCACGGTCGCCCGTTCTTCATTATTGGAGCATATCCATGATCGGCAGTTTGATGATCCCCATTTATGTGTCCTGAGAGACACTGTCACGACCCGGATTTCCCACCATCGGGAGTCGTGATAAAGCCTAGTAATAGAGCTAGGCCAGCCAAACAGTAAACATTCTCTGATAATTTCTCAACAATATAAACATACGAAAACAAATAAATAAAAGCGAAAGACTTTAAGCTTATAAAACTGAAATCAAAATGCAGAAGTTTAAGACGAATCTCTATCCAAAATCTGGTGTCACTAGCTCACGGACTGCTATAGAGTACTAAAAACAAGTCTGAAATGATATTACATACTGTTTGTCTCGAAATAAAGAAAACAAACTAAAACATAGAAGGGACTTCGGCCTACGAACGCCAGCTAGGCTACCTCGTGAGTCCCTGGACTGAAGACAGCTCCCTGGCAATCCTATTGCTGCTGTCCAAAAGCTGCTCCTGGATCTGTGCAAGAACATGCACAGAGTGTAGCATCATCATAACTGACCCCATATGCTGTTAAGTGCCTGGCCTAACCCCGGCAAAGTAGTGACGAGGCTAGACTAGATTACTAGATAAACCTGTGCAGATATATATACAAGTACAACAAAATAATAGCGGAAAGTAAACCATTAAAACTGGGAGGGGAACATGCTTAAGGGGTAGCAGATGAAATGGAATATCAAGAATAACAAGGAAACTACATCTGATTTCTTCTAACACAGAATAAGGGAAAACAAACTACTTTCACTTGTTTCAATCTCCTCTCGTTGCAGGCGTGCAATTCGATCCCATTTCTCAGTATCACGTGGTAGGCGTACCACTCACTCCCATTTCATAATATCACGTGGTAGGCGTACCACTCGATCCCATTTCATAATATCACGTGGTAGGCGTACCACTCGCTCCCATTTCATAATATATAAGTGGTCGGCGTGCCACACGATCCCATTTCATAATGTATAAGTGGTCGGCGTGCCACATGATCGCATTTCATAATATATAAGTGGTCGGCATGCCACACGATCCCATTTCATAATATATAAGTGGTCGGCATGCCACACGATCCCATTTCATAATATATAAGTGGTCGGCATGCCACACGATCCCATTTCTTTCAATACAATACACAAAATAATTCCGGCAAGGGAACAAGATAATATAATAAACTATCCCGGCTAGGGAGATCCAACTATAACCAAATTTATTCAATTTCTACTTAGCATATTTAAATCAATGCTCAGCCTCAACAATTACCGGCTCGGTGTTTAAATATTTCCAATCAAGTCCTCATAAACAACAATTTAGAATTCGATAATTTAGCAATTCAGGACTCACGGTCATGCTCGACACCGATGTATAGATACTCGTCACCATGCCTATACACCGTACTCGACAAATATCAATTAGCAAATAAGAATCTACTCCTATTCCCTAAGGTCAAAGTTAGACCAAACACTTACCTCGGTCCAAAGAATAGCAATCAACTCTCCAATACCGCCTTTCCTCTACAATCCGACTCCGAAGCAATGGTATCTAGGCATAATTAATTCAATAATATCAATTAGCGCTCAACAACATAATCCCATAGCCTAGAAATGAGTTTTCTAGCATTCTTCCAAAAATACCAAAATTCGACACCGGGCCCACATGGTCCAAACACGAGGCTCGGACCAAAAACTAGTCACCCATAACCCCACGAGTTCAAATATATAATTTTTTTTAAGGTTCGACCCCAAATTTGGTTGAATCATCCAAAATTCTTAAAACCCTAACTCTACCCAAAACCCTTAATTTCTACTTTGTTTTCATGATTTAGGCTTAGAAACTTGCTAATTAATGAAGAAAAAGTGAAGGAAATGAGTGGGGAATTACTTACCCAGGTGGTCTTGAAGAATGAGGGGCTTTAATGGCTTGCTAAAGCTTGGGAGAGAAGAGAGCTCGTGAGAAATTTTGTGAAAACCGGTGTGTATTGTTCTGGAAATTAAAAATATAACTGGGCAAAATTGCCCTTCGCGTTCGCGAGAAGAGGGTCGCGTTCGCGAAGGGTAGATTGGGAAATTCATCGCATTCGCGTGAGGGCCAACGCGAACGCGTAGAGGAAAAATGCTGGGGGTCCAAGATTGGCCTACGCGAACGCGTGTTAAGGAACGCGAACGCGATAGAGGACACAACAGAACATCACGATCGCGATGGCCAAAACGCGAACGCGATGAAGGGAAAATACTGGGGCCTGAATTTTTGGCTTACGCGTTCGCGAGGGTCAAGATGCAAACGCGAAGGGGGAAAAACACAAAACTACGCGAACACGAACCTAGTGATGCGAACGAGATGAACAAAACCACTGTGCAAAAATTGCAGAAAATCTGCTAACTTCTTAAGTCCAAAACCACCCCGAACACCTCCGAAAACATATCCGAGCCCTCGGGGCTCCCTACCAAACACACACACTAACTCAACAAATTGCACGAACTTACTCGAGCGATCAAATCGCCAAAACAACATCAAAATCAATGAATCAAGCCTCAAAATCATCATTTTCATTTCAAACTTCTTAAAGTTCTACCTTTAGATAATTAGGTCCGAAACACGTCAAACGACGTCCGATTTTGACCAAACTTCACAGAAAGTGCTTAACACATATTTAAGACCTGTACCGGGCATCAGAACAAAAATATGAGCCCGATACCATAGTCTTTTAATCAATTTTCATTTCCATTTTCCTTAATAATTTAAGAAAAACAATTTAATAGAAAAATTCTTTTACTCAGGTTCTAGACCTCGAATTTCGACTCCGGGCACATGCCCGAGTCCTATATTTTTCTATGGACCCTTCGAGACCGTCAAATCATGGGTCCGGTTCTGTTCACCAAAAATTTTGACCGAAGTCAACTTTAATCATATTAATATCAAAATTCATCATTTTTCAACAGAATTCATATTTAAGCCTTCCGGCTACACGCCTGGATTGCACACGCAAATCGAGGCAAATAAAAGTGAGGTTTTCAAGGCCTTGGAAGCACAGAATGAATGAGGAAACAGGTGATGACCCTTTGGGTCGTCACAGACATGGTGCAGCGTGGAGGTGCCACGAGGGTGATTGTAGATGATGATGGTATTTTGAGGTTGCAAAGGCGAGTTTGTGTGCCCAATGTCGATGTGATTCGAGAGTTGATCTTAGCGGAGGCCCATAGTTCGCGGTATTCTATTCACCTGGGCACCGCGAAGATGTACCAGGACTTCTGACAGCATTATTGGTGGCGTAGGATGAAGAAAGATATTGTTGCATATGTGGTTTGGTATTTGAACTGTCAGCAGGTCAAGTTTGAGCATCAGAGGCCTGGTGGGTTGTTTCAGAGGATTGAGCTTCCCGAGTGGAAGTGGGAGAAGATTACCATGGATTTTGTTACTGGACTTCCGATGACTCGGAAGATGTTTGATGCTATTTGGGTCATTGTGGATAGGCTGACCAAGTCAGTGCATTTCATTCCTATTGCAACCACTTATTCATCGGAGAGGTTAGCTGAGATCTACATCTGCGAGATTGTTCGCCTTCATGGGGTGCCGGTATCTATCATTTCAGATCGGGGTACGCAGTTCACCTCACGCTTTTGGAGAGCAGTTCAACAGGAGTTAGGCACCCAGGTTTATTTGAGCACAACATTCCATCCTCAAACGGATGGCACGTCCGAGAGGACTATTCAGATATTGAAGGATATGCTCCGAGCCCGTGTCATTGATTTCGGAGGCTCGTGGGACCAATTTTTGCTTTAGCAGAGTTCGCCTACAACATCAGCTACCAGTCCACCATTCAGATGGCTCCATATGAGGCGTTGTATGGTAGGCAATGTCGATCTCCAGTCGGATGGTTTGAGCTGGGAGAGGCTCAGTTATTGGGTACAGATTTAGTCCAGGAGGCCTTGGATAAGGTCAAGATCATTCAGGACAGGCTTTGTTCGGCTCAGTCTCGGGAAAAGAGTTATGCGGATCACAAGGTTCGAGATGTAGCTTTCATGGTTGGTGAGCGAGTATTGCTGCGTGTATCGCCTATGAAGGGCGTGATGAGATTCGGGAAGAAGGGCAAGCTTAGCCCTAGGTTCGTTGGCCCATTTGAGATTCTAGATCGCGTGGGAGAGGTGGCTTATAGAATTGCCTTGCCACCTAGCTTGTCAGCCGTGCATCTAGTGTTTCATGTGTCTATGCTATGGAGGTATCACGGCGATCCAGCCCATGTGTTAGATTTCAGCACTGTCTAGTTGGACAAGGATCTGTCTCACGAGGAGGAGCCGGTAGCTATCCTAGACCGGCAGGTTCGACAGCTGAAGTCAAAGAGTTTTCTTTCAGTGTGTGTCCAGTGGAGAGGTCAACCTCCTGAGGCATCGACCTGGGAGTCCGAGTCTGATATGCAGAGCCGATATCCTCATCTATTTCCTGACTCAGGTACTTCTTTCTTTTTTTCGTTCGAGGATGAATGGTTATTTTAGAGGTGGAGGATGTGACGACCCAAAGGGGTCATCACCTGTTTCCTCATTCATTCCGTGCTTCTGAGGCCTTGCAAACCTTACCTTTATTTGTCTCGATTTGCATGCATATTTCGGGCGTGTAGCCGGAAGGCTTAAATATGAATTCTGTGTGAAAAATGATGAATTCTGATATTAATATGATTAAAATTGACTTCGGCCAATATTTTTGGTAAACGGACCCGGACCCGAGATTTGACGGTCCCGGAGGGTCCGTAGAAAAATATGGGATTCGGGCATGTGCCCGGAGTCGAAATCCGAGGTCTAGAACCGAGTAAAAGATTTTTTCTGTTAAATTATTTTTCTGAAATTGTTAAGGAAAATGGAAATGAAAATTGATTAACAGACTATGGTATCGGTCTCGTATTTTGGTTTCGACGACCGGTACAAGTCTTATATATTGTTTAAGCACTTTCTGTGAAGGTTGGTCGAAATCGGATGCCGTTTGATGTGTTTCGGACTACAAGTTCCAAGTTTGAAAGTTTATGAAGTATAGAAGAAAAATCATGAGTTTTGAGGCTTGATTCAATGATTTTGATGTTATTTTGGCGGGTTGATCACTCGAGTAAGTTCGTAGGGTGTTATTGAGTTAGTGTGTGTGTTTGGTTAGGAGCCCCGAGGGCTCGGGAGTGAATTGGAGGTGGTTCGGGATGTTTTTACACTTAGGAAAGGATCAGATTTTTTCTGCATTTTTACACAGTCAATTTGTTCTTCGCGAACGCGGCCACAGGCTCGCGTTCGCAGTGCTTTGATGTTCCCCTCCTTCGCGTTCGCGTCATCCCTATGGCGATCACATAAGCCAAGTTCAAGGCCCCCAGAAGTCCCTTCTTCGCGTTCGCATCCTTCATCTCGCGAACGCATAAGTTAACCAGTCTACTTTACATGTTCGCGTGGGTCTCCCTGCGTTCGCGTATAACAGTCCCTGGACCCCTTACATTTTCTTCTACGCATTCGCGTTCCCTTTCACACGTTCGCAATGTATTGCCCAGTTTACCCTTCGCAAACGTGGCCCCTTTCCTGCGAACATGAAGGACAATTTGCCCAGCGAATTTTTAATTCAAAAACAGAACCAGTGACGGGAAAAACATAATCCTTCACGAGCTCTTCCTTCTCCAAAGTCCTAGGGTGAATTTTAGAGCACTTCTTCATCAAAACTTCTTGGGTAAGCATTGTTTAATTTGTTTTCTTCAATTTTCTTCACTAACTACCGAAATCCTAGCCCTAAATCATGAAATCAAGGTAGAAATCATGGGTTTTGGGTAGAGTTAGGGTTTTGAGAATTTTGGGTGATTCAACCTCAATTTGGGGTCGAATATTAAAAAAAATTATATATTTGAACTCGTGGGGTTATGGGTGACTAGGTTTTGGTCCGAGCCTCGTGTTTGGACCATGTGGGCCCGGTGTCGAATTTTGATATTTTTGGAAGAATGATAGAAAACTCATTTCTAGGATATGGGATTATGTTGTTGAGCCCTAATTGATATTATTGAATTAATTATGCCTAGATACCATTGTTTTGGAGTCGGATTGTAGAGGAAAGGCGGTATTGGAGAGTTGATTGCTATTCTTGGACCGAGGTAACTGTTTGTTCTAACTTTGGCTTGAGGGAATAGGGCTAGGATATTATTTGCTAACTGCTAAATGTGGAGTACGGTGTATAGGCATGGTGACGGTTATCTATGTAATGGAGTCTAGCATGACTGTGAGTCTTAATTGTATTTGACTCGGATTTTGTGATACATCTTCCTTGTTTAATTGATAAGTTTCATGTAATGTGAATGGTTGAGGAAGAATTGTGATTGGCATATTGTTGGAGCGTCGGCTAGAATTGGAAATTGGTAATTGAGAAAGAAGTGATCAAAAGAAGAAGTGTTGTGATTATTCCCTTGCCGAGATGCATAGTCTATTATTGTTGTTGCTCCTTTGCCGGGGTTTGAGCATTATATGTACCCTCCCTTGCCAGGATATTTGGGCTGTTAGTTGTACCCTGCCGGGTTAAATCATTATGTTGTTGAATTCCCCTAATGGGGCCTCTTCTAGAAAGATTATATGTATTACGAATTATGAAATAGGATCTTGTGGAACGCCGTCCACTTATGAATTATGAAATGTGATCGTATGGCATGCCGTCCACTTATGAATTATGAAATGGGATCGTGTGGCGCGCCGTCCACTTATGAATTATGAAATGGGATCGTGTGGCATGCCTTCCACTTATGAATTATGAAAATAGGATCGTGTGGCACGCCGTCCACTTAATAATGTATACTATGGGATCGTGTGGCGCGCCGACCACTTATATGAGTCATGGTATTGATATAGTTTCGTTGTTATATCCGTTGATCCGTTTTCACTGTATCCCCCCGAGCATGCCCCTTCCCAGTTTTATTTGATGTTTTCCGTTGTTATTTTCGTTGCCTTTGTATATATATATATCTGCACAGGTTGTTTTTGGTAGGTCCTGTCTAGCCTCGTCACTACTTCGCTGGGGTTAGGCCAGGCACCTACCAGCACAAGGGGTCGGTTGTACTGATGCTACACTCTGTGCATCTTTTTGCACAGATCCAGGAGTAGCTTTAGGATAACAGCAGTAGGATTGCTCGGGAGCTGTCTTCAGTACAGGGACTCACGAGGTAGCCTAGCTGGCGTTCGCAGCCCGAAGTCCCTTCTATGTTTTAGTTTGTTTTCTTTGTTTCGAGTCAAACAGTATGTAATATCATTTCAGACTTGTTTTTAGTACTCTATAGCAGTCCGTGAGCTAGTGACACCAGATTTTGGGTAGAGATTCATCTTAAACTTCTGCATTTTGATTTCAGTTTTATAACCTTAAAGTCTTCCGCTTTTATTTAATTGTTTTCGTATGTTTATATTGTTGAGAAATTATCAGAGAATCTTTAGTGTTTGGCTGGCCTAGCTCCATTAGTAGGCGCCATCACGACTCCCGATGGTGGGAAATCTGTGTTGTGACAATATATATGTCTAGTAAATTATGGTAATTACTTGGGAGAGAGTTACGATAGTCAGAGTGCTCTTGATCGGTAGAAAATACTTCGGCGAATTTATAAAAATGTAGCATGAAGGATTCCGACAATAGGAAAAATCATAACTCTAGACCTCCTTAATCTTGTCTAACCCTTAGTATCTTTAGTTGTTAATTTACTATTTTAATTTATTAGTTAATTAGTTAAACACAAGAATCTTAATATCTATAAGTTAGGAATTATTCAAGCTTGTCTTCTTTGTGATATTGAACAACTGTAGCTAAACCTTAGTTTATTCTGTGGGATTCAACTCTAGACTTGTAAATTGGATTATATTTGAAACGGCCGCTTAGTCCTTTTATAAGGTATAGTTGGGCTTGATCAAATGTTGGCGTCGTTGCCGGGGATCAAATTTTGGCGCTGCTGCTGGGGAACTAACAATGTAGTTGTAGTTGTATATATTTCTAGGTTTCAAATTTGAAATTTTATTTTATTTTATTTTTATTTTTTTAATTTTATTATAACTGTTGATTTGAGAAACATGACATCTTGGAATTATGGGAATTTATGTGTAGATAATTCTACTATTGATCCTCATACATATTGTGAAGAAAACCACCCGTATCAAAATTATCAAAATATTCCCGAGAGCAAGTTATGTACACCAACTCAATCTTATTTATGGAATGTGTGTTGTGGAAAAAATGGTCACTTTTATGGTTGTTCTGATATTTCATATCTTCCCCCAACCCCTTACTATGATGGTTCTACCTTTTCTTGTGAAGTTAATAGGAACAAAGAACATGGGGATGCAGACCTGAAGGAGATCAATGATATGTTAAAGTGCCTTATAGAACAAAATAATGAAAAACAACTGTAGATAGAAAGGCAAGAGGCAACTATTCGCAACTTGGAGGCTCAAGTGAGTCAAGTGGTTGAAGCTTTTAATGCTCAGCAAGCCAATTTTAGGGATAGAAGCCAAGAAGATGGTGAATTTGAGGTGCTAATTGAGGAAGTAAGAGTAGAACATCAACAACCTAGCCAAAAACAATTTGAGGATGTCTATGTTGAAGAAGTGAGACTAGAGTCAGCCAAGGACATTAAAGATATAAATTTTGTTCACTCTAGTATAATTGTTGTTGAGGAATCTGAAAGTCCTAAAAGTCATGTGTTTGTGCGCATTGGGCCTCACTCCAAACATTTTTCTACATTGTTCCTGGATGACGATATGGAAATAGAGTCATTCAAGTCGATTGAGAAGTCAAGAAATAAGGTACAAGGTGCCTACATTCTGGAATTTTTCTTGCTAGAAAGACAGGACACATACCTCATCTAAAAGTCAAAAACTATAGAGTAGTACAATGGTTGCTTGGGCCAATTAGATTTGTTCCGACACCCCTGGAGCATAGCCGAAAACTTGATACCGAATTGGGGGTTCAATTCATAAGCTCGAGGTGGAGGAAAAAAGTAATTCGTGTCGTGCCGCGACGTTAAATCAAGCGCTTGTTGGGAGGCAAGCCAACTTTATTGCTTTCTTTTATTTTTTATTTCTTTAATTGTATTATGTTTGTAGTGTCGATTTTTTAATTTTTCAGGAGCATGGAAAGCAAAACTATTGGAAGGATGCAATAGCATACAAGATGGTTGTAACTAACTGTGAGGTATCCGCACGAAGGACTAGGCCTGGAGAAGTCTGAGTACCCCATAAGCTGCTAGTACTTCGTCCTTTGGCCTACCAGGGAGTTTCTTTTACCCTCTTATAGTTATGATGTGCATTAAGGACAATGCACAATTTTAAGTGTGGGGTAAAGAGATTGTTTGGGTGACTTTCTATGCTACTTTTGATGTGTTAGTTTAATTGAACAATATTTTTTTAAAATGTTGGACTTTTCCCGACGATGGATCTATTAGATAATTTTCTAGAGGGATTTAAGTCTAAAGTAAAAAAATATTTTCTTTGTAGGTAATGTAGTAAATCTCCCTTGGTTTTTCTTTGTGCCGTGGTTCTTTTCCAAGGGTTTTGTTTGAACCGGATGTAGTTAGTTTTATTTTTTTATGAATAGGAGCCATTGCACTGTGTTTTGAATTGAAGCAATATCTCTTGACTTTGTTATTCCTTGAGAATAGTGAGTACTTTGGTTGTGACGCTTAGGCTCAGTTTTTGACTCTTGTATAAGTACCTTAAATTGTATGATCTTAACTTTGCTTAACTGCTTTGACTAGAGTGTCTTGATGAATCCAATCGTGATTGAGTTATGTGCCATGTGCATGTGAGGTTTGGGTGTATTCTGTGCATTTTATTTGATGTCTAGAACTTGCCCCTTGTGTTTGCAAAGCGAAATAATAGTTTTGTTCAGTCTTGGAAGTGATATAGCATTTATTTGTTGAGCCAAATATGTATATTTTACCCGCCTAATTGTTATGTAACGTAGTTAACCCCTTTGAGCTTGTAATCCTGTTTCTTTAGTAACCACATCACAAGCCTTATCAATTTTTTTGAAATAACTATCTATTGGAACCTTTCAACCCCTCATGAGCACTTGAATTGTTATGAATTTTGTAAAATTTAAAGTATGGGGGTGGTTTGTTTGGCTTTTGAGTGGAACTAATGAAATAAGGAGAAAGGTGCACTGTTTTGAAAAAGTAAGAGCCACTTGAATTGAAAAATAAAGAAAAGGAAAAACTAGTTGTATTGTTGTGAAAAAATATTCCTTGATAAGTGGTGACTCTTGATGTAATTGTGCATTAAAATGTATGGGGTAATATATATTGATGTGAAGGTGGAGTTTGGTTTGACAGAAGTATGGGGTTTGAATGTTAAAGTATATTTATTAAAGTGCTTAGGGAGGTGTAGTCACTCTTATATCTAAATGTATCCTACCCGACTTGCAACCTACATTACAACCAAATAAAGTGCTACTTGATCCTAGAATGAATCAGCTCGATTAGTAGAGTAGCACACTACGGGCAAGTCTATGGTGCATCTTTAATGGAATATGAATGTTATTTCTAGGAGTGAGTGAATTCTTTCTATCTTGAGTTACTAATTATTCTTAACTTTTATGGCGTGTGGAACTACTGTCTTTTGTTGTGTGAGGGTACTTGATTCATGAGGAAAGGCAATATTGTCGACCTCTATGTTAGAGTAAGTGAGTAAGTTTTGAACAATGGGTGATACTTGTAAGTCAATTCCTGAGGTGAAGATATTACTCTTTTGTGCTTAGTCTATTTTGAATATTTTTGGTGTGGTGAGTTATGAGAATTGTTTAAAAAGGTCGCGTCTATATAAATGTAGTTTGATTGCTCGAGGAAGAGCAATGGTTTAAGTGTGGGTTGTTGATGATAGGCTATAACTACTATCGTGCCCCCTTTTTCCTCGCGGAGTTCGGGTTTTGAGATTCATTGGGAACATCTAATTTTTCATTTGGGAATTGGGTATTTGAATTTGAAGAGTCGCCACCTAATGGATTTAAGGTGCGTTAGGGCACCTAGAACAAATAACTCATGAAACCGGTTCGCATTACCAAACACTTGGGTAAGGGCTAGAAATAACCTTGATGGAAGGTATTAGGAACCGGGCCCACAACAGTGGGTCCCGACCAAACTCATTGTTTGTGAATTAGTCATTTAACAGATATGCAGTCTAAGCACACATATAAGATAAAGGAGATTTAACAGATAAGCAGTCTAAGCACACATATGTAAAAAAGATTAGGGAAGTCCTAGGTTTGTTAGTCTATAGGATCACATATGTAAAATATCCGGTGAACCTTCCTCAACTAGAGGGGTTACACGTGGCATTAGCGCACATGTCATCATATCCTGTACTACCCAATTAGCCTCCCCTTGGTCATAGCCTAAAGTGTTCTAACAACCTTAAGATGTATCCTATGTGTGCACTACCCGTCCCTCTACTTATATAATCTCGAAGGTATTTAGGACTTCTAGTTAAGGTGGATCTAGACTCTCCTACAGTAATTAAAAGAAGAAAACTCTAGGCGACAAACAAAACATGTAGGACTGGACCAAGGATAGAAGTGTTAAAAGACTCACATTTTACCTCCACAAATAGAGCAAGCAAGTGCACGTCTCAAACAGCTGTGTTTCAGACACTTTTAAAAAGAATCCTAATAACATGCTATCTAGGTGAGCACAAATCAGAACATATGCAAAGTTTTATTAAAACGGGGAAGCAATACCTAATCAGTTGCCTATTGATTTTAAAGGGGGGCTTGCTTAATCTGGACAATTAACAAAAGCACAGTTTTATAGTTTATTGGATTTTAATCGCCCTACAAGCTTGCCTAGGTGTGCATCAATGATGTCCTATGAACATGGTATCTAATTAATCGGAAGTACAATAAACTAGTAAACAATTTGAACATGCGGTTTGGTTCGTTAGACCCTATAGGCATGCTGTCTAGATGTGAGGACTAATTTTAGACAATGGAAACTAAATGCAGCAACTAATTTTAAAACCTCGTTGGCAAGCAAAGATTTTTAAATTACCGGCAAAGTGTCCAAAATGCAAGATTGATTTTATCCTGTAAGCATGATTTCTAAATGCTGAATATGATGAAATCCTATTTAGCATGACTCCCAAATGCAGGAGATTGATTTGAAACTTCTAGGCATTCTATCTAAAAGTGCAAGATTGATTTTTAACCTACAGGCATGGTATCTAGAATGCACTCAAACAGACAAACAACACAATGATATGGTTTCTGATTACAAACGTTGATTTGAACCATATAGACATGATATCTAGAATGCACACAAGTGATGAATATTGCAATGTCCTATAGGCATGGTTTTTAGGATGTAAACACTGATTTTAAAACCTATAGGCGTGATATCTACCCATTCCCAACAAAAATATGTATAATAATCCCTCCCAATTTTACTAATTTCCCCAATATCTGTTTATAAAGAAATTAATATTACAACCCCAGCGTAAATGAATTACAGGAATAAATAACACTATATTATAGGGAGCCTGGATGGGCCCAAAGCAAAACCTGGGAAACAAGGCCTTCAAATAGTCCCAAGTACCATATCTCATAGTGCAAGAGAGGGTACCCTAGTATGTCAAAGTTCCCAAGGGCCTCAGGGACCCAGGCAGTGCTCATACCAAGGTCCTCTTTAAAGATCAACAACTTGTGTAGTGTGGAGTAGCCAGCCCTAGTGTGTCAAAGTTCAGAGGGGTCTCTTGGACCCCAAAGCAATGCTCACACTAGAGGGACAAGACCCTAGATGTTCTAAGAATTTTGAAGTGGATATTGATTTACAAGAGTAGTTTTGAGAAAATCAATTTTAGACTTTCAGGAAACAAGAAGCAAACATAGCCATTCAATTCCTGGAACTTAGGCAAAGGTTCCGGCAAACAAACATCATTCAGAAATAGGATTACTTAAGTTAGCTATTACTAAGTGGCCAAACACAAAGACAAGTCATGCTGAGGATCAAACAATCATATACAAAGAGGCAGTAGGGATTTGGGAGCAAAGTTGTGAAAGGTGAACATCTCGATAGGAAGAACATGCTAGTAGGGAAGTCGACAAAACACTGATCTAATTTAGACATGAGTAAAAATGCAAATTTTTTAAAAAGTAGAAACACGAACTTCTAATTAAAAACAGAAGTAAACATGCTATTGTAGTAAACACATGTATTGGACAGCAGTAGGCATGCTAGTGCTGTAATCACATAGATTGAACAATAATAGACATGCTAGAAAACACACAATTAGAAATGCTAACATACAAATTGAATAGAAGTAACCAAGTAGATAAGACAGAAGCAATCATGTTAGTAAACACATGGATTAAATAGAAGTAAACACGCTGGTAAACATATGGATTTAAACAAAAGTAAACAAGCTGATAAACACATGGATTTAAATAGATTTAAACATGTGATAAACACACAGATTGATTGAATGACAGTAGTAGAGGCATACCAGTCGGGAATTTGCAATAAAAGAGTGCAGTAAAGAGGATCCAAGATCTAGTCTTGGATTCCAGCCGACCAGATAGTGTAATAGGCAAGTAGCAGTAGTTTGGAATAGAGAGAGAGAGCAAGAATTTTTAAGTGTTTTTCCTTAGTTCTGTGTGTGTGTGAACTATTGTCCGTGTATGAGAGTGTAAGGCCCCATAAAAATTTAGGCTCAAAACTTAGTAACTCGTGGTGTCGACTCCGCATCTGTGTTAGGAATGTGTAGATTCGGACCCTTGGTAGTGATCTAAGCTTTAAAAATCAAAAGAATCAAGTTTACAGAAAATTGTCATTTATGCGGTCCAGAATGCGGTCGCAGATCATCTATGCGGACCGCATTCCTGCCGCAGAGTAAAGCAGAAGAATTGTCAAAATTGAAGTTGAAAATGCGGTCCACTATGCGATCGCATAATCAATATGCGGACCGCATAATCGTCGCATAAATTCCTCAAGGATTTGTAGAGGTCAATTCTGCCGCACAAAATGCGACCGCATAACAGGAATGCGGACCGCATTCCTGTCGCAGACCCAGGCAGACCCTCAGGGTTTTTGGTGTCATTTCTGCGGTCTAATCTACGGACCACATTTTGATTCTGCGATCGCAGAATGCGACCGCAGATCTTGCCGGGCTCCTATTTTTTTTCCAAATTTTAAGACCCGACCCCTTTTTAATAAAACACCCCAACCCCCTCATTTTAAACACATTACTGATCAAATTAAGAGAGAGGAAGAGAGGGTCTAGAGAGAGAAAATCATCTTCTCCAAATTCTTATTCTTCAAAACTATCCGGGCCGGGGAAATTCAAGCTTATCTTCATACCCCCTTTCCTACAGGTAAAATCCCTAACTTTTCCCATTGAAATTCTGTTTTTAAACTAAGGGGAGGGAGGGGAGTCTCATGCATTGGTCCCTGAAAATAATGGTTGAAATGGTGCATGCATATCTAGTGATAACCTAAAATCTAGTAAGAGGAATTTGGGTAGGGGGTAAAGAAGTGTTCAATGAAGGGTTGATAACCTAAGTAAGTTGTGTAACAATTGTGAACTTCTATTCTAAGTTATGTGTATTAATTTGTGCACTATATTGATGTGCTAGATTATTTGGTGAATTGGAAGTAGAATTTAGAAAGGAATTCAGCTCCAGGTATGTATGGCTAACCTTGACCTTGTAAAATGGCCTTGTTGGTGTCCAAATGTTTGGTATGTGACATCCACGTGGGTAAATTATGAAATTCGTGTGATTTGCATGGTTGTGATTATGATATGTGGTATTAGCTGAGAAACAAATGACGTAAGGAAATTGTAAGTGATGCAACTGGAATAATGGTGACATCAACATCTATGGCTTATCGTGGGCAAGTATTGTTGTAATGTGAAACACTTGTAAATTATTGTTGCTACTCCCTAAGAAGTGTTGTTGTGATCTCTGTGAATTGTTCATTGTTGTTGTTGTGATTGTTTGTGAATTGAACTGTACGGTGGGATCGGGTTGCGCGCCGCAACATGAAGTAATAAGGTGTGGGTTGTGGTGATAAGGGTGGCCGAGGTAATAAGGGTGGAAAGTGATCGAAATCATTGTTGAAATGAAAATATGAGCAAGAATGTGAAATCTATTGATCTGGAAATATGGAAGGGGAAACGGGAGAGTTTGTAAAACTTGTTTGGCTTGATCTTTCTTTCTTTATGGAATTGATTGTTGTTTCTGTTACTGTTACTTACTTGTCTATGGCTTGAGTTTACTTGGCGCAAAGTTTGTTATACATACCAGTACAATTCAAGTGTACTGACGTCCCTTTTGCCGGGGGCGCTACATTCGTGTTATGATTGTAGGTGGATCTGCAGCAGGTACTCCAGCCCACCGATCGTAGCTCCCTCTTCGTCTTCCGTCAGTTGTTTTGGTGAGCCCCATTCCTCTCGGGGCCCTACGTGGCTCAGGCCGCTTGTTTCCGTAGTTTTATTTTGCTGTTGTGTAAGGTATAGCCGGAGCCTTGTTACCGGCAAATACTGTATTATCCTGTTGTACTTTTAGAGGCTCCGTAGATAGTGGATGTGGGTTAGAAGCTTATGTATATCCAGGTTTCATTTGTTGGGCAACGAATTGGTAATTTCACTAACTATTATGTACGTATGTTTTGAAAAAGGTGTTCTAAATTAATTATATGGCTAGTTCTTGGAATATTGAACAAGGAAAACAAGGGGTAGCTCGTGGGATTGGAAAGGCAGCCAGGTCTGCTTGACTGGGGCTACCCGGTCAGGCGCCGGTCATGTCCCTCGACTTGGGGCGTGACAAACTTGGTATCAGAGCCTCAGGTTTTAAAGTGTCCTAGGATGTCTCGGAGCCGTGTCTAGTAGAGCCCTTCTTATCGGTGTGTTGTCGACTACATCTATAAGTAGGGGGCTGCATAGACATTTAGGAATTTACCCACTTCTTTGTTATTCTATATCGTGCGGTGAAGTGAAAAGTGGAAGTATTTATGTCTAACTCGTGCCTTGTTCCGAAATTTTCAGAAATGACACCTAAGAAGAAAGCTAGACTCGGCCTTGGGGCCGACACCACCCCAAGTGTGACTGTGAATCATGTACCTTATGTCGTGGGTGAGAGTGACTCCCTGGCCTTGAATCTGCCCGGCCCATCTATTCCAGATCCAAGCATTCCTGTTCCGACTGCGGCAGAGGGTGTCACCATCCCTCCGGCCAATATTCCTGATCCTGATACAGTTCCAGCTTCCGGTCCCGGGGTTTCTGATAGGGACCTTAGAGGAGCCATCCGTATGTTGACCCAGTTAGTGGCCGCCTAGTCCCAGAGATCTCATGATGCCCCTGTGTCCTCCAGCGGATAGGGAGATTCTGCCAGCTCCAGAATCCACCAGTTTCTGCGATTGACCCCTCCAGAATTCTCAGACACAGACCTAGAGGCCGATCCGTAGGATTTCCTTGATGAGATATATAAGACCCTTCGAGTGATGAAGGCTACAGAGATAGAGGTGGTTGAGTTGGCTTCATACAGGTTAATGGGAGTAGCGTGTTCGTGGTTTGAGATGTGGGAGGATTCCCGTGAGGAGGGAAGACCTCCGACTAGATGGGATGAGTTTGTAGATGCCTTTATGGACCACTTCTTGCCTGCCGAGACAATCGCAGCCCGTGCCACTGAATTTGAGGTCCTCAAACAGGGCAGTGTGAGTGTTTGGGAGTACCACATGGAGTTTGTGAGGTTGTCCAAGTATGCACCTCACTTAGTGTCGACTATGGATGCTCGAGTTCGGCGATTTGTCAGGGCCTTAGTCCTTTGGTGGTGAATGAGGCTGCTACAGCGGCCTTGCACTCAGATATGAATTATGGAAAGATTGTAGGATTAGCTCAGGCCACACAGGCTAGGAAGTTGAAGATTCGGGCAGAAATAGAGAGTAGCAGCAGGGCCCGGTCAATGGGTCACTCAGGGAGACCAGTTCCGGGGAGAGGGTCATCAGGGCCATCCCAGTCATATGCTCAGTCCTCAGCGAGTGCACCGCCATCTGTGCACAGTTATCAGCAGAGCAGTCACTCGAGACCAGGTTCAGACAGTAGGAGGTCCCGCCAGTCCGGTCGTTCAGGAGTGAGGTCTCAGCAGCAGGGGGGAACTACATGCCCCAAGTGTGGGAGATTTCATACAGAGACTTGCTATTTGGATATCCCGGTATGTTATAGGTGCGGGATGAGAGGTCACATCCAGCAGGACTACCGTGCGCCCAGTCAGGGTATGGGCAGGGTATCTGCCCAGTCATCTGGTTCTTCAGTTGCCACATCATCAGTGCGTCCTCCAGCTCCAGCAGGGCACGGTGCAGTCAGGGGTGGAGCTCGCCGTAGGGGTGGACCTAGCCGGTTCTATGCTTTGAGTGGTTGCTAGAGTGTTGAGGCTTCTCCAGATGTTGTTACAGGTATCTTGTCTGTTCAGGCCATTGATTGTTTTGCTCTTATTGATCCGGGGTCCTCTTTGTCTTATGTCACCCCATTCATTGCTTCAAGTTTTGGGACAGAACCCAAACAGCTTCATGAGCCGTTCTCTGTATCGACTCCGGTTGGTGATTCTATTATAGCCTCGTGAGTTTATAGGAATTGTGTTGTCACGGTGTGTGGTCGTGTTACCATGGCCGATCTTATTGAGCTTGGAATGGTAGATTTTTATGTAATCATGGGGATGGACTGGCTTTATTCGTGCTTTGGCAAACTTGACTGTCGAACGAGAGTCATGAGACTCGAGTTCCCTAGCGAGCCGATTATTGAATGGAAAGGAAATGATGTGGTGCCAAAGGGTAGGTTTATTTCTTACCTTACGGCTTCGAAGATTATAAAGAAGGGGTGTATCTATCATTTGGTCTGGGTGGCGGACACCACCTCAGAAGTGTCTGTCCCCGAGTCCGTGCCAGTTGTAAATGAGTTTCTTGAAGTGTTTCCGGATGATCTTCTAGGGATTCCGCTAGATAGGGAGATTGATTTCGGGATTGATGTATTTCCAGATACTCAGCCAATATCCATTCCACCATACAGAATGGCGCCAGTAGAGTTAAGAGAGTTAAAGGAGCAGCTGGAGGATTTATTACAGAAGGGGTTCATACGACCGAATGTGTCGCCATGGGGTGCTCCGGTTCTTTTTTTCAGAAAGAAGGATGGGTCACTTCGGATGTGCATTAATTATTGGCAGCTTAACAAAGTCACCATCAAGAATAAATATCCTTTGCCTCGGATAGATGATTTGTTCGACCAATTGCAAGGTGCAAAGTTCTTCTCCAAAATTGATTTGCGGTCCGGGTATCCACAATTGAAGATCAGAGAGCAGGACATTCCTAAGACCGCCTTCAGGACCCGCTATGGTCACTTTGAATTCTTGGTCATGTCTGTTGGGCTAACCAACGCCCCGTCAGCTTTTATGGACCTTATGAATCGGGTTTTCAAGCCATTTTTAGATTCCTTTGTGATTGTTTTCAGTGATGACATCCTTGTTTATTCGCGAAGCAGGGAGGATCATGCCATTCACCTCAGAGCAGTATTACAGACTCTTCGTCAGCACCAATTGTATGCTAAATTTTCGAAATGTGAGTTTTGGTTGAAGTCCGTTA